>PVJO010031899.1:0-13804 GCA_004026905.1 Hystrix cristata
TTTCTTGTAGACAGCGTACTGTTGGATCTTGTTTCTTGGTCCATTCTGCCAATCTGTGTGATTTGATTGGTGATTTGAGAGCATTCACACTGATGGTTATATCTAATAGGTATTGACTTAATCCTGTCATCATATTATTTGCCTACTGATTCCCTTTCTTTCCCCTTCTAATTAATTGCTCTCCCTGCCTTTGAATTCATTCTTACTGGGCTTTTCGGCACTGTTAGCTTTGTTGTTTCTTCCTAGGGTACTCTTGAGAATTTTTTGGTGTGCTGGTTTTGTGGTCATGAATTTCTGCTCTTTATCATGGGAATGGCTTATTTCTCCATCAATACTGAAAGATATTTTTGCAGGATGTGTCAGGATATATGCAAGATATTATATCTGGGTGGGAAGTGTTTTTCTCTTAGGGTTCAAAGCACTCTATACTCTCCTTGACTTGAAGTTTCGTGTTGAAGTCTGCTCTAGTTCTCCTGGGTTGTTCTTTATAACTGATTTATTTCTTTTCCCTAACAGCTTTTAAGATTCTGTTTTTGTGTTGAAAAACAGAAACCTTTACTATGCTATGTCTGGGGGTGGCTCTTTTCTGATCATGGATATTTGGGGTTTTACATGCCTCACTCATCTGTCTGTTAAATTCTTTTTTCTTCTTTGGAAATTTTTCTGCTATTACTTCTGTAAACAAGTTTCTTATGTCTTTTGTGCTATCTTGTGTCTTTTGTGCTAGATGTGTATCTTGTATAAAGCATTTTTCATTATTTCCAGTTAATCTTAGTTTTCTTTGCATCACCTAGCAGATGCTGGATCAATTTTTTTATGTTTCCTTGTTTTTAAGGTGTTTCTCATTAGTTGCTTACCAACCACAGTCCTGACACTCTGCCCTCACATTGGTTCATTCTGCTACCCATACTTTCAATACAATTTTTAGTCCCCTGGATTTCTGTTTGGAAATTTTTTTATGAACTACATTTCTTTTCTATGCTGTGCATTTATGGTTTTATACCTTTCTTTAGCTCCTTTAGTGTTTTATTATTGTCTTTTTAATTGTGTCTGCTTTGAATTCACCAAATGCCTTTTTTTGTGCTGGGGATCAAACTCAGGGCTTTGTGCTTGCTCAGCAAGTGCTGTACCACTAAGCGAAATATGCAACCCCTGGGGATCTGTTTTCTTACCTTCATTCTTACTTTTTCAGATATTTCAACTGTGTGGCTTTTGATTTCTTTCCCTCAATGCCTTGTGGATTGGCTTTGGTGGGGTTGGGACCTTTTGGAGGCATTTTGTTACCTTGCTTTCTCAGTTTGCTGTTTTTTTTCTTCTCTGTGCTTAGGCTTGTGGATTGGTTGCAGTGGGTAGCTTTTTTAAATCTTTAGTTAATGTCTACTTTACAGAGACTGGCCTTTGCCTCCGTCTCAGCATCCAACCACCTCAATTTATTTGAAAAGTAATGTTGTAGCCTCTTTGGCCCAGTACCCAGTTCTTCAGGAATGGGCCGCACTGTTGTTTATGACCCCCAGGTCATCCAGATATTGACTTACAGAGAAAGCCAGTTGATAGCAACAACTATGTCACCTTGCCTAAAGTAGTGAAAATGCAACAATATCATCAAATTCAAATTGAATATTGACAGTCCTAAGAACATTATTATAATGTACCACCCTTAACCATGGACTAGAGACCTATCGTATTACGAACTCTAAAACAAACCAGATATTGATATAACTAAATATCTACTCAGTCGAACAACTTTACCTCCATTAACAATAGAATAATGTTCAACCATAGGAAGATATATTTAAGTGTGGGCCATGGTTCTGTGCATTCTAGATGTGTATCTTGTATAAAGCATACCATTGCATTTTGTTTCTTGATCTATTCTGCTAATCTGCATCTTTTGACTGGTGAACTGAGTCCATTCCTATTGACAGTTATAACTAACAGGGATGGAATTACCCCTGCCCTTGTATAATTTGCTTGTTGGTGTTTTACATTCTTCCCCTTTTACTTAATTGCTTGTGCTACCAGATATGTACATTCTATTGGATGTTTTTGCACTGTTAACTTCCTTGTCTCATTCTAGACAGTCCTTAAGAATTTTTTGGAGTGTTGGTTCAGCAGTCATGAATTTCTTCAGATGCTTTTTATCACGGAAATACCTTATTTATCCATCAATTTTAAGAGATAATTTTGCAGGATCTATCAATCTGTATTGGAAGTTGTTTTCTTTTAGGGTTTGAAACACATCATTCCAAGCTCTTCTTTCCTTTAAGGTTTGTGTTGAGAAGTCTGTTGTAATTCTGATGGGTTTTCCTTTATAGGTGATTTTTTTTTTTGCTTTCCTCTGAGAGATTTTAAGTTTATATTCTTGTGTTGGATTTCTGATGTTTTAATTTTTGTGTGGTGTTGAGTGTTTTTCTTTTTTCTTGGTCATGGTTATTTTGAGTTCTATATATATTGTTTATCTCTATGTTAAATTCTTTTTGCCCGTCTGGAAAGTTTTCTCCTATTATTTCTGTAAACAGGTTTTTATATGCCTTGTGTGATATTGTCTGATTTTTCTTTAATTCCGTTTACTCTTATATTAGTCTTCTTTGAGTCATCTAGCAGCTACTGGGTCCAATTTTCATTTTCTCTTGTTGTTTTTAAGGTATCTTTCATTATTTGATCACCACCCACAGTCCTGTCATGTAGATCTGATACCCTGTCCTCACATTGGTCACTTCTGCAGCCCATATTTTCAATCACATTTTTAATCTCCTGGATTTTTTTTTTTTTTGCGACAGTGCCTCACTGTTTAGTCCAGGCTGATCTTGAACTCACTACGTGGTTCAGGCTGGCCTTGAGCTCAAGGCAATTCTCCTGCCTCAGCCTCCCAAGTTCTGAGACTACAGGCATGTACTACGATGCCCAGCGACTCCTACATTTCTATTTGGAACTTTTTAATGGACTCTCATTGTTTTCTGTACTGGGCATTGAAATTTTGCATCTTTTTAAAGTTCCACCTGATTTCTATTAGTGTCTCCTCTAAACTCACTGATTATTGTTTCATCTGTTTTGTTGTACCTTCTTTGAATTTGCCAAGCACCTTATTGAATTGTTTCGTTACCAGCATTGACACCCTTTCAGACATTTCTACTTTGTGGCTTATGATTTCCTATTCCTCAGTGCCCTCTGGATCAGCTTTGGTGGAGCAGGGAGTTTGGGGAGTCATTTTGTTGCCTTGTTTTTTCTTGTTTGTTGTCTTGTTTTATTTGTTTTCTGTGATGGGGTTTGCATCTTTTTTTGGGAATGTCTTGTTCTTTGGGAATGAGCCACAGTATTGTTTATGACCCTCAGGCAATCTGGATATTGGCATACAGAGAAAACCAATCGATGACACTAAACACGTCACCTTGGCTATAGTAGTAGAGTTGGCAACAAAAATGGTGTCGAATATGAACTAGATACTGACAAGCCCTCAGAACTACTCATGAACCCCCCCTAACTAGAGCAAAGGGGCTTATGAATTTAGTGTAGCTACTTTGATAACTCAGACAATGACCTATAGATAATAAATCAGAGCACTAGTTTCAGCTGGCTATATGCAGAGGCCCAAAAGCTCAAGCAGACCACTGGACTAAATGCCATCTCCTGCAGAGCCATTTCCTCTAAGGTTGTGCCCACCAAACCTGGCCTCCTGCCACAGGATGCTGCCCCGTGATCTTCCTTGTCTGAGCTTGAGTTTCTCAGGGGATTCTCAGGAGAGCTTGGTCTAGTTCTCCTCCTCTGCAAGCCCCTCTCCCATGGCTGTTTTTCACCCAGTCTCTGTAGTAGGGTAAATCTTTGGGCCTGAAGAGAAACTCTTCTCCTGGGTGTTGATCTCATCCTCAGTCAGGTCAGCCTTCTGGTGGTCGCCTCTGCTGCCTTGTGTTGGGCAGAACCAAGGTGCAGAGCCAGCCAGGATCTGGTAGTTTGGCTGCTCTCCTCCTTGCCCCTAAGGCTGGTGTTGGGGTTGTGGTGGGGCTCTGTCCTCTTCTCCCCCAGGGCACAAGGGGCGGCTGGGGTTGGTGGCGGCAGTGGCCCTGGGCCTCTCTTCTCCCTTGGGGCACCTGAGGCAGCAGGTTTTGGTGGTGTGAGCAGGGTGGGGCTGCTCTCCCCTCCTGTGGGCAAGCAAGGCAGTGGGTGTAGGTGGTGAGGTCAGGGGACGGCCTCTGTCTATGCTATTACTGAATCAATTAAGCACCAGATTTATTCTCAGTGAAACCATAAAACCTCAGAACATTGTCTTTAAAATTGTAATGCTTATAACATGGATGTGCTGAGGATCATCGACCAGCCTAATCCAATCCTTTAAATGTTCACGGTTCTCCAAATAGCATAAACCTTCAGTTTCTCATTGTAGTTAGTCGAAGTTTTTCCTCCTTTTGGGCATACAAGGAACAATAAAAATACTTGGAATAGAACACTCAAAATAATATTCTAACCCAAGAGAAAAGAAGAAAATATTCATTAGGATAGGTGTTTACTTTACCACATTAGATTTGAGTAAATTATATGTCTGCCCAGATTTTTGCTGTATACAAATGAAGGATCAGGCCCAGTCTCCTTCTGACCATGCATCCCCCTTGCTCCTCTCTGCAATGCTGGATCCCAGGTGGCCACAGACCAGTGGTCCACACACTGCGGACCCCACTAATATACCTTCTTAGTCCAGGCCTGGCAGGAAATGAAACCCATGTATATCATTACCCATTTGCTAGAGTAGTGAGATTTGGGGAGGAGGGAGAAGAAAGAATTGGGAAGATAGAAGGGAGTCTGGAAATGACAAAAGTTTGATATATGCCTATGTGGCAATGCCCCAGTGAACCCCATTAATGTGTATGACTCATATGTACTCATAATGAGACAATATGGAGTAAAAAGAATCTCTGGAATAGGTATCACCTTTTCTTTGAATGTAAATATATGAGAGCAACCTGTACGTACAAAACATGAAGCATTACCTCAGGTTAGAGAATCCCTGTAGATTTTCTTTCTTTCTTTATTCATTTATTTATCTACAGGTGCTGGGAATCGAACTCAGGGCCTTGTGCTTGATAGGCAAATGCTCTACCACTGAGCTATAGCCCCAATCCTCCCTGTAGATTTTAATATAAAAAGGATAAAAATAATTGTAGATTGGAATCAAACAATTACAAGGAAAAATATTTTTTCTACTCATGAAACTTAGTGTTACTCACAAAACTGTCAACTCTTCACATCTTGGTCTCATAAAAAGACTTTGGCTCTTATCATTAGTAAGGGCGGGATGGAGACTAAAGACACAAGAGGAATCGAGATCACCTCTCATGACAGCCCCTCTCCAGCGGCCTCAGGTCCGGGCTGCTCCAGCGGCTCCCGCTCGGCTCCCAGCTGGGCTGCAGCCCTTTCCTCCTGGCCGCGCCTCCTCTCTGCCTCCCTGGCCAGCCTGTCTGCCTGCAGGGCCGCGGCCAGCCTCTGCCGGGCTTTCTTCACCTTCTCCATCTGACTCTGGATGTCTGCAGAAGTGACCTGATGGTTGTACGAGGGAGGCACAAGATGAGAAGCTTCCGGGATCATCTCTTTCCAAAAGGGAGACAGGCCGGGAGTGGGCTGCAAACTCCCAACTGCAGAGTGGCCCAAGGATCCACGTCGATGTCCTAAAGTCATTAGTCTAGAGGCTTTTGCAAAATCCGATTGGCTTCCACGCTCCTCTTCGGTGCCTTGGTGCTTGACCGCCTGCAGCCTCCAGCTTGCACAGAGCTGCTGGGGCTTCTCCAGCTTCTCCTCGTGTGGCCCGCGCCTGACCTCGCTGCCCGGGTGGGTGCTGATGAGCGTCACCGGCCTCTGGAAGATGCAGCTGGTGAGCCGCACGGGGAGGTCAGAGTCACCTGCAGCTTTCTGCCTGGCCTTGGGGGCCCGGATGTACTGCTTCCTCTGTAAATTCTGGGGTATCATGCATTTGCGTTTTCCCTTCAAGACAAATAAAATGTGAAATGCACACAAAGTGGGGGCTGAAGGCTGCTCTCGGCCCTGGAGAACTCCCTCAGGGCATCGGGACCCTTCCCGCCCTCTCCCTGGAGAAGCCTGCAGGACATCGCAGCGCAGCACGGTCACCTGGACAGGCTGTTGGGCTCAGGCGTGGGTCCCCCAAGCGGGTCGGGGTCGGTCCCCAGTCTCAGACCGGCCCGCATCCGCCCGAGCCCGCGACTCGCTCCTCTTCCCGTCGCCGCCCTTCCCCGCTGCGCCCCGGCCCACCCGGCCCCAGACCCCAGAATCACAGCGTCTGTCAGGGGCAGCGACTGACCTGCGACCCCAAGAGTGTGTGAGCACCGGCCGTGACGTCCGCGCGGCCACCGAATCGGCACGCGGTGTTCTCTCAGCGTGAAGTCCCATTATTAAGTGATGCCTGGTTGTATCTTTAATTTCTCTCAATAAATATTAACATTTAAGAAACTTTCCCTAAGACATCATTTTGTTTGAAGAGTAACTGTCAGTTGTGCACTGTGGGGCATGCCTGTAGCGCCAGGTATTTGAGAGGCTGAGGCAGGAGGATGTCTTAAGCCCAGAAATTCAAGAAACGTCTGGGCAATATAGTAACACTCTATTTTAGAAAAAGAAAGGAAAAAACTGTGCAAATTAAGAGGTTTTTCCTCCTGCTTCAGTTGTGGAGATGGAATCCATGTCTGCTTCACACTGAGCTAACTTCTCAGCACATTTTTAATACTGTATTTTAGACAGGGTTTTGATTTTTCACTAAGTTTCCCGGCTGGGTTCCAATTTGGAATCCTCCTGCCTCAACCTCCCAGAGTGCTGGGATGACAGGCATGTGGTGCCACTCCCAGTTTAAAGAGCTCGAACTGGAAGAAAAACTACACAAAGGAATACTCTTACCATCTCTGCAGACTCTATACTCACCACCGAAGGCTGGCCGGGAGATGGGTTTATTTCTGGCTCCCCCATGGTTGCTGCTGCTGTCTTGCTGGCTCTGCTCCTGAGACATAGACACGCTGAGGCTTGCAACACAGTGCAGCGAGGCCCGCATCTCCTTCCCCTTTTATTAAGGCAGGGAAGAGATCTCCCAGGCAGAGTTCAAGCCAACCCGCCCATCATCCATCTGCATATCATCCAATTTGGGGATAGTCTAGTCAGTGGATCAGCCACAGGACACATCCCTGGAGATGAGGGACTCTTGAATCTATACAGAAACAAAATATGTAGTTACTGACACTGTCAAATACTTTTCATGAAAGAAATGCTGACCTATCTTTTTGTAGGGAGAGGTTAAATTTGCACTTAATATCAACAGTATATTCTATTGGAACATTTAACATTTTAATCGACAAGTAACAATTGTATGTATTTACAGGATAAAATCTAATCTTTTGATCTATGAGATTTGATCTATCAGATTTAATTAATCTAATTTACAGAGCTATTGCCTCACCAATTAATATTGGGATTTTAAAATCTTTTATTCTTGTGACATAATGATTAAACCCGGAGCCTGTGTACAAAGATAAGACCCCAGTCCTTATTTAAAATTTTAATTCTGATTTTTAAAATCTGAGACAGTGTTTTAAATCACTAAGTCTCCCAGACTGGGCTCAAAATTTCCCTCGCCCTGCTCGAGACACAGAGTTCTGTGCTTATAAGCATGTACTGCCAGCCCCAACTAATATCAGCACTTTAAATATACTTTCACTTCCCCCACTATTTAAACATCTTGAAATAAATTTCACAAAAATAGTAAGGAAGTCTTTGTGTAAACTTTCAAACATTATTGGTTAACCAAAAAAAGAGACTGTCTAAAAATCATCAATAAAATACCCAAAACACTTTTTATCAATTCTATATAATGTCTCATGCAGCTAATAAAAAGAAATTCCTATTTTGTGCAGGAACATTTTATGTAATTACTGTTAAATCTGACATTATTTCGACCTCCTTGTGCTTACTCTAACCTGTCATTTAGGTGAATAATATCTCTTTATTGGATGTCTTTGAATTAAATAATTTATTATCCCATTGTTTTCTATATAAACTTGTTAGTTAGTTACATGCAGATCTAAGAAAATATGCTAATGATTAAATCATGGATCCTTTATTTAATGAACTCTAATATAAATACTGTTACTATCTCCTAATATATTTTTCACCTGGCAGATCAGTTGCCCTTAAAAATTTAAAACTACAGATATTGTCTAATGTACTTCACTATTTTTATCAGTGGTATATGTTTATAATACATAAAATATACTTGCACTTGGGGAAATTTGTTCATATATATAACAGACCTTAATCATTTTCAACAGGCTTTCCTGTTTCTCTTCCCTCCTCTTTCCCCCGATTCCCTCCTCTTCCTCAGAAAAGTCTGTCTTTATTATACTCTTTATTCAAATTTGGGTTTCAAGAGAGAAGGTGAAGTGTGGTGAGCAAAATAACCTTACCAGGAATACAAAAACAGCAAGGAAACAGAAAGAAATCCTGAGACATAAATTTTTATTTACACACGCTAATTTTACTTTTGTTCTGGTTTGTATCTAGATGGCCCCCACAAGGCCTCTGGGGCTGTGGGGTGGAGCTTTAGGAGGACTGTTGGATTATGGGGGCTTGTAATGACTTGTTGTTTGCAGGTGGAGTCTGGTCAGAAGATGTGGGTTACGAGGGGCATGGCTGGAGGGGTTTATCTCCCTCCTGGCTCCTCCCTTGTTCTCTCTTTGCCTCCTGTCTGCCAGGCCATAAGCAACACTCCTCTGCTCTGTCCCTGTGCCCTGCTGTCCTTTTTGGGAGACAACCAGCTATGGACTGAAACCTCTACAAACTGTGAGCCAAAATAAACCTTTCTTCCCTTAAATTTTAGGAGTTGTGTGTTTCGTTCCAGTGATGAGGAAAGAGACTAAGACAGATACTGATACTGGGAGCAGGCTCCCTGCTATGACTTTAGCTGACTATGTGATTCAAAAGCTTTTGGAACCGGTTCACAGGAGGAGTTTGGAAAGGTTTGGAGATGCCAACTGGAGAAGCAGCCACAGGATACCTTAAACCACATTTGATGGGAATTTCTGATCAGAGTGCCGAAGACCAGAATGTTGATAGAAATGCAGACAGAAAAGGCCAGACCCAGGAGATTTTATTTGGGAACAACGACTCCATTGGAAGTTGGACTCCAGGTCATGTGTGTTATACTCTGGCAGAAAATTTGTCCGCATTTTGCTCATGTCCTGGGACTTTGCTGGAAACTGAGATTAAGGGTGGCAGATTAGTTAATCTGGTGGAGGAAATTTCGAGGCAGCCTAACATTCAGGCTGTAGCTTGGGTATTGTTGGGGGCTTGTAGGCAGCTCTACATTGAGAATCAAGGGCCAATGGCCCAGCTGAATGCTGTAAACATTTTGATTTTGGCTAGAAAGGAAGCTCCCATAAAGTTGGGGCCCCCGAAGATGAAACCGGGGAGAGTTTCGTGGCTAAAAAGAAGCCAATATGTTACAACAGGACGATAGGAAAGATAGCTTAAAGCAGTAGGACCCCTACCCTTCGAAGCCTCAAAGTGGTAAAAGTAAAAGACTTTGCATTGAGAGGAGGGCACCTGGGAACCCTGCTGGAGGAGAATGGCGGCCTAGAGCACTGAGTCCCTGGGACTCAGTTCAAAGTGCTCAGACACTCGGGAACTCAGAAGGCAGACTAGTCATGATTCAAGGGGGCCTGGCTGCTGCTCCAGCTGTCAGCAGACCATGGCATGATTCAGGTGGTGTTGGTTTTACAGCATTGCAGAATGTAAGAGTTGTGAGTCAGTGAGGTTTCCAGTCAGATTTCAGAAGGCCAAGGCGGTCAGGAAGTGTGCCTCTGGGAAGACAGTGTATTAAACTGTATGAGGGAAGCCAGAAGTGCAGTGGAGACCCTAAAGAGTTGCAGAAGCCAGGAACATGGAATAAACGAAAAAGCCACAAGCGGTGAGCCAAACCGGCCCCCAAGAAGCCTTGAGGGCTACAACTACTGGCCGTGCCTTAGGGGCAGGGCCACAAAAGCCCTTTGGAATTCACATATTGCAACAATTTGCTCCGGGTGCTGGACATGGAACTATAGGAATGTTTACCCTTCTGAGTTTCGGTATTGCTTTGGTTACGTTGGTTTCTATTTCTGTATTCCTTCCTTTTGGAATGGGAATGTTTATCCTGTGACATTGTAGGTCAGCAGCATTTAAAGTTTTGGTTTTTATAGGGGTTCACAGCTAAGAGTTTGCTTTAAATCTCAGAGGAGACTTTGGACTTGGGCTTTTCAGCAAAGCTGAATATGTTAGGACTTTGGTAACTCTCAGAGATGGACTAAATGCCTTTTGCGCAAAGTGAATGGCGAGAGTCTTTGGGGGTTGGGATGAAATATTCTGGTTTTCATCTAGATGTTCCCCCATGGGCTCTTGGGCTCAGGGTGGGGCTTTTGGAGGATGATTACATTCTGGGGGATTACAGCTGTCTTGCTGTTGGAAGGCTGAGCCTGTTCCGATGATGTGGGTCGCCGGGGGCATGGTGGGTGGATTTATCTTCCTCCTGGCTCCTCCCCTTGTTCTCTCTCTGCTTCCTGTCTACCACGTAATGAGCAACTCTCCTCTGCAATGTCCCTGTGCTGTGCTGTCCTGCTTTGGAGCCAGCCAGCTACGAACTCAAGCCTCTTCAAACCTTGAGAGAAAATGAGCTCTTCCTCCCTTGAGTTGCAGGTGTTGGGTGTTGTGTTCAAGCAGTTAGAAAGGTGACGGAAACAGCATTTCATATGGATTCGGCGCAGTAGATCCACGTGCGCACAAAACATGTGCTGATCAAATGCAATCACTTTTTCCATATTCCCAGGACTGATCAATGAGTTGTTACCAAATAATTGGGTTTGTAACAGAAGTCAAGGGGAGGGGCTGGGGATTTAGCTCAGTGGTAGAGCACTTGCCTAGCAATTGCAAGGGCCTGAATTTGATCCCCAGCACAGGAAAAATAAAAAAGAAGTCAAAAGGGAGAATGTTTCATTATATCAGGAAGAAAATGACCAATGTTAGTTGGAAGAATTCAGCACTTTTGGGACAGCCTTGGGAACCTACAGGTAGAGCTTTGTGACTCACGGATGAAAACAGCCTGATGACAGAGGGTCACAGAATAACTCGAGTTGTGTTCAGCTGGGCCTTTTGCCTCATGTAAAAAATGCTGGATTCAGCTCACGGATGGTTCCATCTCTGAGCCTGCAGCTTGGTGTGGTACCAAAGAGCAAGGCCAGTGTAACACTTCAGTGTGAGCTGAACAGAATATTTCAGCCACACTCTGCACCAGAGACAGAGTCATCAAACACTGAATTGCCCTGTCCGGGCCACTAGGATCCACACACAGGACCATTTACTGAAACAGGAATTGCGGTGGGAAATTTATACAGGATTTGTTTTCTGCCAGATGTGGAATCCAGGGAGATAGAATCGCGAGAGGACACAGTGTAGGGTCAGGGCCCCGACTATGAAGCTTCTTGGGATGAGACTATGGCTGGGTGTGGAATGGTCAGAAAGAGACACGCCGTGGCTGCCCATATATAAAACAAGGGTCCATGCCTAGACTGAATCTGCCCTCCCTGGTCTTAACTTTTAAAAATGTAAGATATCCTCTAGAGGAATAAAGTTTAGCAATACAGTCCGAGTTAGTAAGAACATGTTGGTAATTACTAAACTGCTTTAAAAACCCATATTGTTAATGTTTTTGCTATAAAGAAATGATAAGTTGATGATGTGACGGCTGTGTTAATTAGAATCCTTCTGTAGTTTATACCTGGGTCAAAATATCACATTGTGTGCTATAAATAGACAGACAAGGCATGAGCAACTGACAAACAAGAATGACAATTTCCGACTACCTAAATGACTCACAATCTGGAATCTACGAAACAAAACAAACTCTTACCTCCTTCTAATTATCTCAGCGTGGACCTTCAGATGATATAGGGGAAAAAATATAACTCCCAACCTGCTAGATGTCAGTTACACTGAGTTTGTGCTCCCCAAAATCAAAGAAAGAATTCTAAGGAACAGAGGAGGTTAGAGTAGGAAATTTATTGAGAGAGAGAAAGAGAGCTCCCGAGAGACAGGAGGGGACCTGAGTGGGTCGCCCTGTATGCTATAAATATATAAAGTTCTTTTTTTAATCAAAAAAGGAAAATAATACACTCTAGTAAAATTAACGATACAAGCAAATATCAAGTCGAATGTTTCTTATATTTAGGAATAGATGTGTGAAAAAATCAGTAATCAATAATAATGGGTACATTTATCCAATCAAATGATTTGTGACAATGAAATCCATCATCAAGGTGAAGAAGATGTCAGCGTGTGGAATAAGTTTTCCCGTGTTCCTTGTAGCTACCCCCAGTTCTCAACACTTTCCTTCTTTTTGATGACTGTGGAAATACTGAGGGCTTTGACTGTACTGGGGCTTGGAGAGCTGCCTGTGGTCTCCTGATTTGGACTCATGTTGGTGGCTGGGGATTTAGCTCAGGGGTTAGAGTGTTTGACTCCCAATCACAAGACTCTGAGTTCAATCCCTGGCACCAGAAAAAAAAAAAAAGATTCCCATAAACTATAACCAGACCCACAGTAGAGCCACACCTGGCGGGCTGTCTCCTTTCTCGCTGTCACAAGAACTCTGCTTCTTTATAAATGTGGCTTCCCCTTATAAATGCTTTGTGCTGGTCTTCCTGAGAGCATTCATTAATTCCTATCTCTCTGGGATTCAGAATGGCCGATCTTAGGATGATCCGGGGTATTCTCTCAGGGAAACATCTCTGCTACCACATTTGATACTACTTCAAGTATGACATCAGATAGAATCTGCAAAATCTGAAATCTTCTTACGCTGCTGTTACGAATGTCTAATGAGGTAGCTGATATGGAAAACACTTTGTGGTTCCACAAAAGATGTCTTGGAATTACATATGACTGAGCTATTCCACAGCTTGGTGAACACCCACAGGAATCCAAAACATGGACCCAAACAAAAGTCTTGTAGGCAAATGTTTAGAGCACCAATTCATGAAAGCCAAAAGGTGGAAGTAACCCAAGTGTCCATTTGTAGTTGAACACAAAACAGAATGTAACATATTGGCAGAATGAAATGGTACTGAATGCACGTGAACGGATGAATGGAGGGAGACAGTGTGTACATTCACAGTGTAGTACTCCTCAGCCAGAGGGCACAACGGATTCGAGTCATTTGCAGGAAAGTGGATGCACCTCGGTAATGTTGAGTGAAATAAATCAGACAGAGAAGATTAAACAGATCTGACATGAGGAAACCAGAGGATAAGTAATTTAAAGAGAAAAATAAAAGGACAATAAGAAACAAGGAGATAGACTTGGTGGAGATGGGAAGAGGATCTGAGGGTGGGAGAGAGAGGAAGGGAAAAGAAGGGAAAGTAAAAAGAATCAAGATGTGCTAAGTATATGTTCCAATATCCCGTGGTGAAAATATTCATTATGTATCACACATATATACTGATAAAAAATTTAAAAAGGGTGTGAAGGGTATGTCCTACCTTGTGCATGACCTTCAAAACCTCATACTATGTGAAGGATGGCACATATTGTACGATACTTCTAAGAGATATCAAGAAAGGGTAAATCCGTAGAAATGGGAGAGTTTTATTTGCATGATGTGGGGTCATGGGGGTTTGTAACTGACTGTTTACGGGACAATGAATTTGACTTTGGGGCGGTGGAAACATTTGGAAACTACCTGGAGAAGATGATGGTCCAGCTTTCTGGAGGTTCTGTGAACAACATGAATGTACAATGT
>PVJO010031900.1:0-13792 GCA_004026905.1 Hystrix cristata
AAAAAAAAAAATTGAATAATAAACATATTCATTCATATTCAAGTAGTTAGTTTGATAAAAATATAAACATTTACAACATTTGAAAAGTCAAATATGTCTGAGAAATTTTAATTAGGCATGTTTAATAAATATTAGAGAGAAATATATGACTATATATGTCGATTAGATTGATTTCAGAAAACAAAAACTACCTGCAGATATTTTCTTGATCTACATACTATCATTTTTCCTACAAATCATTTAGAATGAGCACATATAGAGAAAAATATAGTGGTGCTTTAAAATCATGGCTATTCTTACTGAGTGTTTGCTCACTGAAAGCAAAGTGCAATTGAAATTGCATGCTTCAAATATACATGCTTTCATTTAGCTTCAGATCATAAATGGACTAAGGTCCATCCCATGCACATTGCAAATAAATCTAATTTTTATTTTATTTGTACTCGTACTTTTCTGGATCACATTACTGGATGATAATATGTTTTTGTCTGGATAAAAGTATATAATCATTAACATTTATGGTTCTCCTTGGTAAGGAGGCAGACGACATACACTATCATTTTGTGATATGTAATTCAATTGCTGGCACATTAGGATTTTTAACGCAAGGCTTATAATGTAAATTTCAATTCTGTACTCTGTCAGTAACTAACAAATGCTGAATTATTTCCTTCCTTAGACATACACCATTGGAATCCATTTAAAGCGCTTAATGATATATTAATAAACCATGATTTTCCAACAGAGTTTCTCAACTCTTCGTACTGGCGCCAGCTTTTCTGCTGCCAATCAAATTAGAATGCTATGTTTTCTAAGTTAATAAAGGTTAATTGGACATATAAAGGGAACTTGAACATCAGAAATATCTACACTCGCATTATTCTTCTCTAAAACTTGCTTATTACATTTCTGCTTTTCCTATGTGCCCCTGCAACATCTTCATTTCTCATTTTGAACACAAAAGACTACCAGCTTATAATTTCAGAAAACTGAGATACTATATAAGGTTATTGTTTTCTTTTTTTAAACATAAATTTTCCGATTATTCCATGGGAGAAAAAGTTGATGTAGGATTGTTTGTGCTTAGTACGCTTCACCATATATGTTTTTCTTTCAGTCATCCTCTTTAATCTTAGAAATCTCATCTTTCTTAAACATGGGAAAAAATACGTAAATGTGGAAGTCATTTTCTCTGTGTGGCTTCTACTTCCTTTCCTACCTCTTGATCTGTTAGAAAGCTTAAAATATGACCTGCTTTGGGTGGGCTCGATTGTCTCCTATTCAGTTCAGACATGAATCACGTTTGAGTTGTCCCAATAGAACTCTATGGAGAGAACTTACTGAACAGGTATTAAAGCTCGCCAGCCACATAGTCTTAGAAATTTGAATTACCTAGTGAGAAAATAGGCATTGTGGGTGTGGAGGATTAAATGTTCAGAGAAATTACTCTAGATTCAGTAAAATTATGAATGTTGAATAAAATATAAAGATACATACTTAAAACATAGTTGGCATAGCTCGAAATCTAGAGAATTCTTTGAAGCTAGAGATAACAAGAAACTAAAATTTGTATTAACTAGAGAGTAAGAAAGCAGAACTAATATTTGCTACTTTAGAGGTTGGCGTTCCATCGCTTAGTTGTGCCAGGATGTGAAACACACTAGAAGAGGGTGCAGCTGTGAATCACCAGTCCGTGTACCTCCACTCAGTCATCTCGATCTTTGTATCTGATAGCCCCAAAAAAGTTAACTTCAGTGAAGGATTTAAAAAAAAAAAAAAATCAGTCTCCCAGAAGAGAACAAATTTGGAATGCAAGTTTGTCTACATTGTCTCTAAACTCCAAACACAATTCTGCAATCGCCCCAGATTTTGTGTATCTCTTTCTCTAAATCCCTAAATTTTAAATTTAAAAATGCAATTAAAATGGATGACCCCTGGCAATAATTAAGCGCCCAGGAAGAAGCATATGGAAATCATTTGTGGAAAATAATTTCAAAGCCAGACTTCAAAAATTTTCCACAAACTTCCTAGAAATGTGGGTTCACCACTGAAAATCACTAAAAATATAAGAAAAACTAAAGAACAAGGAGAAAAGTCAGATAAATACCTAAAAAAAATGTATAATTGGGCCAAAAATAAATTTGGGTATTAAAATGATCATACGTAGAGTATCAAATTATACTTTAAACAAATACAAGAAAACATGGGGAAAATGACAGATACTATCACATGTGTTGAACTCAATGCAAAAGACCAACTAGAAATTCCTTAAATTTAGAAAAGTTGAAAATCCATTCTAATACAGTAACTTCAAACTACTTAAAATTAAGAGCACCAAAGAAAGGAGCAGGAATATATGCAGAAATAATATTTAATACTTGTAAGTATGACTGTATGAGTTCACTTTTAAAGTGAACTACACATATTAATTTATTTAAATATCACAAATATCCTTATTTCAGGGTGATTAATAATTAAATGGGGAAATACATGTTTAAATACTGCATAGTTTCTCTGGTGTGAGAAACTGAAAGTGTAAATAAAGACTAAAATGTATTATATTCAGAAAGGGAAGAAAACTTCCAAATGGGAAAGGGAACAAGGAAGGAGGAACAGAACAGAGGACAAGAGAAATAAGAAATGGAAGGAAAAAAATGGAAACAAAGCTTTTGTAGATAGGGAGTGAGGAGGTGGTGAGGGGAGGGGAAATGGGAAAAAAAGAACAACAAGATATGTCATGTACAGGTACAAATCCCCTGTGATGAATGTTATCACTATGTACATCTAAAACGTACCATTAAAATAAAATAAAATTTAAAAAGAAACGGATCTCAGCCCCAGAAATAGTAAGCTGCAGAGCCAGAATTTGAATCTAGGAGTGCAGTTCCGTGAACCATATTTTACACTTTTATCTTTATAGACAACCTGAAATATACTTAAAGGAATTTCACAGAAAATAATGATGCCCAATAAACAAAGAAAATAATCCATAATAATCAGAGAAAGATAAAGTGAAGTATGAGGTACCAGATCATAATTTCTCCTGTAGTAGTCACTTTACCAGAGTCAGTGGTTTGTAAGAGAGCAGGTTTCACACAGTACAAGCACAAGTTACAACATTCACACACAAGCCAAATGCAGGAAGAGTTCAGGACATCTGTCTATGCACTGGAGACACAAAAGATCCAATCAAGGGCTAGGAGCACACGGCACTGTGTTGTGTAAGTCCATGTCTGCACTAAAAGGCTGAAGAATTCTATACTGGAGCCAGGATATGATGCTCACAGCAGAGATGAAGACCAGAGCTCCCCCAAAGCGACAGCAGCCATGCTCGATGACAACAAGGCCCCAAGCTCCTTCTGTGATGAGAATAGATGAATCTTCTTCGGAAGAACTAGCCACAACAGAACTTCGCCTGAGAAACACCCAGCTGCTATCTTTTGCTTCCATTCTCCTGCATGTTGTGTTGGCCATAACCTTCAGGTGGACCTTCTACGCCCAGGGCCCCACCAACTCAGTTCAGCTGGGCGTTCCTGCGCAAACAGGTCACAATAATAAGTCCACTACACCTTCCTAAGAAAAGAATAAATTTTTTACAATATTAAATGATTGAAAGATGTAAAGCTTGTCTACGTTTCTAGAGGTGTACAAATGTACACAGCACTGTAAAGGAATAAAAATCTTAACATTTTCTATTAAATATACATGTGAGTTTATAAATTTTAAACTATTTCTGGCACACATAAAAAAATTTAAAGACACAGTAAAGCAAGATGATAAAGGATTTCTTCTTTCTATTTTTTGATTAGTTTTAAGTACTTGATTCTTACAAATGTCAAAGTCTACCTCATAGAATAGTAAAAGCTCAAGATTCTGTCTTGCCTTACTTTGAACTGTAGTACAATAGCTTTACTTAGCAAATATGTTTTCCTCCATTAATTCTGGCCTATCTGTTCTAAATAATTTTGTTAATGTAAATAAGAATATATATCAGGAATTAATGTACAGTAACTATAAATAAAGATGAAATTCTCTGATGTCGAGAATGTATTTTAGCCAAATTTTAAAAGTATTTTTATTTACTATTACGTTTTTTGAAGTTTAAGCATAAAATACACACATGAGTATATATTTCTAAAATAAAATTATAGATATAATTTTGTCAGGACATCTAGAAAAGAGAAACATTTATAAACCATGTTCATGAATAATGATTGTGAAATTTATGATTGTGAAATATTCTAGGTATTCCTGAAAATGTAAGTTTGTTGGATTTAAGTTTCTAAAATTAAGCAAAATACTGTAATTTATACATGGAAATAGTGAAAACTTTTATTTCTGACAAAATTGAATGAAAACATGATTAGAGAACAGTAGAGTGTCCAAACAAAAAGAAAAAAAATACATGCTCCACCAACTAGTCTACTTTGAGAATTCATGCCTTTATTTGCCAAGAAACATGTAAAAAAATATTTGTAGCATTGTTGCTTGAATTAAATATTAAAAATAACCAAAATATCTATCCATGGAACAAATAAATAAAATAAAATCTATCCAAATAATAGAAAATATAGAACAATGAAAATGAATGAATTCTATAACTCAATTCTATTACTCAATGTAAATATATTGCCAACATGTAAGATTCCATTTATATGCATTTCAAAATCAGGGTAATTTTAAAAGTATTGTTTAGGAATTCATTTGTTTTGTGAAAACATGGGAAAAATCTAGAAAATTATGACCACAAACACCAGAAATCTGGCTACCCTTTGGAGGCAAAAGAAGCATACGGTCAGTGAAATAGATGTAAAAATGTTTGTTGCTTTCTATTTATTCTGTATCTCATAAATAAAAATGTCTTTATTTGTTACATATCATCATATATACACTTTTGGTATATCTATTCTGTTTTTAAAGTAACTTCAAGAAAAAAAAAAATTAAAAAAAATTATTATAAATCTTTTAACACTGAACGTCTATGTGTTCAGAAAGTTATTTAAATTTATATCAATATCTGCATCTACATATAGATATTTTCTATATGTTAAATAAATGGAGTGTATTTGTCAGTAATCCACCTATTGATTCATTCATTCTTATCATGAGTGTGAAGCACTTTCTATACGCCACATCATGGGATACACAGACCTAAGTTCTGCCCTTTGCCAGCAGCCGCTGATAGTCCTGTGTAGGTGCTGGGAATGTCTCAGTTCTAACTTTATTTTCAGATAGCATCAGTTCAATTCACTTCCCTGATCAAGGCAAAGGAGAGAATTTGCCAGTCACTGTAAGCTGGGCCATCCCCCAGGCAAACACACATGAAGAGACAGGATGGATAGATACAAAGAGAGAACATATACATGGAGAAGGTAAAAAGAGGGACAATTTCTGCTCTGCCACTAGTGACATAAAATAGGACACTGATCATACATGGGACATACAGTGTCATAGTATTTTCATGTTGGGTAACAGTAACAATGAGGCGATGGGCTTATGAGTATTCTATGTTATTATTTTGATAGAAATACAAATTTAATTGAAAACCCAAGCACACCAAGTATATATGAATGTTAACACCAGTGTGGAGTTAGTAGTTTCTATTGTAAGGAAACAAAATCATCCACAATATGTACGATTTTGCAAACCCTCTCCTACTTCTATGAGAAAAGTAAATTACTTTGACTTCTTTAAGGAGAATTTCAGAATTCATTTTCAAGTAACAAATTTTGCTTTTGTCTTCTAAATATTAAAAAAAAGAAGTATTTACCAGGTTTCTAAAACTGAGCCTGCAAATTTTACAGAAGCTTATGTTGTCTATAGAGGAAATTTCTTTCCGGAATACAAAATCAAACTAATTGGGTTAGGGATTTAGCTCAGTGATAGTGTGCTTGCCTAGCAAGTGCAAGGCCCTGAGTTCGATCCCCAGTACCCCCTCCCCCCAACAAATCAAACTAATTGAAAAATAAGTGAGTGTGTGTGTTGCTAATATTTATTTGAAAATGCACATACTAACTTTTGGTAAACTGATTTTTATGATTCTTTTTCAGCATTTGAAAGGGATGCTGTACTTCCTAGAAATGTGGATAAACAATTTTACAATCAAAATTGTCTTTTCTTCCCAAGAGTTTGGGGTAGGTTTAAAAGTTAGAAAAAAACACTACACAATCCCCCCACAAAAAGATCACAGTTTTGAAATACTGAAAATATCAGTTTAGATGTGACTTTTCTACTTTTTCTTTTTTTTTTCCCAAAACTGTGCATGTATCTCCTACTTATGGAAGTTAAAATAACTGACATATTTTTATTTAGTTTTGCCTCATCTGTGTCTACTGAGCTGGCTTATGTTTGGGCTAATTGACAAGAGTAGCAAGGTAAATCATATGCAAATGAACCCCTTCTGGGACTCTTTTCTTAGTTCAATTGATGCTTGTGCACACATAGCACTTGTAATATTTCAAGACATTTAATTTTGTGGTTTGTGTAGACATTTAGTATTATTGACAGTGATTCAGTGGCTTGCTACACTATCTATCTCTGACAAACATTTTTGCTTTAAATACGTCACTATAGCTGATAAATTTGAAGCACATGAAACAAAAGCTGATAATGTTGAGCTTTTATATAAAATAAAAGTTGATAAAATAAGTCAAAGAAATTTACAGCTGTGCTAAGAGACTGGTCAATACACACACACACACACACACACACACACACACACACACATTCACCCCTCAAGATGTCGAAAAATTTTCCCTGAAGTTGTAATGTGGTTAGTGTAAATATCCATGTCTCTATGTTACTATATTCAATACAGATTATTTATTTTTTATGATTTAGCCTTTGAACATATCCTAATAAAAATTAAGAAGTCATCTGTTTATTTACCAGAGAATGCTTGAAGATGTCAGAGGTCATGTACAGGCAAGAGAAATTTCTCAGAAGTCACACGGAGGTTTTCAGAAATAAAATGGTAATAGGTCAGTAGGAAAAATATCATACAAATCTACTCATGTGAATAAGCACATGAGCCATGCAGAATATAAGACCAAAGAAGAGCCAGAGAGTTGAGGGCTGTTTGAAACACACTCCTCACAGGGCAGAGGGATGTGGAGGGTGTAGGCAATTTCTGATGGGTAGGAAATGATTTGGGGAGGAAGTGATTGGGTCCAGACAACCAACAATAGTTTATAAATTACTTTCTTTGGAAGATGAAGAAAAAGCCAAAGCTGTGACAAAGGCTGTCCAGAAGTGGTGACATTGCCGTGGCCTCCTTTCAGCCATGTGGATTTAATCTCCCCTGGTTAACGAAATTTCAGGAAGGAGGTCTAAGACAGGAGCATGTATTTTGGAACTTGAGTCAGATAAAGAAATCTCAGTTAGAAAGACAGCCTTCCCCGTGCTTGGGGAGAAACAAGAGAAGGCTAATTCTGAGACTATTTCTCCATGTCAGCATGTCAAAGTGCCATACCTTCGGGTGTCATTTCTTGAGCTGCCCCCAAAATTACTTGTGTCACTTTGCGGGCTGTTGTTCCAGTTGGCTGTCACACACTGTCATTCTGCACTAGGAAGCATTAATGAACAGAGTTTATAGGATCTCTCTTGCTACCTCCTCCTTCTCCCGCTCTTCTCCATCTCCTTGTTTCCCTCAGCTTTCTTGAGGGCTGCTTACCACAGAGGAGAAAGCCTCCATTTTCAGTGCAGAGTTACACTGAATTACACCGGTGTAAAAACCACCATAAGAAAGTAATAAATAGACCATCCTCACAGAAAATTTCATCCTGCCACTTTACAATCAATCTTTTAATAAATTTATGGCCTTGGTCAACCATTGACTTTCTTTCTGTCCATATAAATTAGTTTTGCCTATTCCAGAATTTCATGCGAGTGGAACAATACAAATTGTAGTCTATTCGCTCTTTCATGTTGGCTTTTTTGTTTGACTAAAAGTAATGTTTGAGATATAACATGATTGCAGTTATCAGTATTTGGTCCCATAGGTAATTCTTTTAAATTTTAGATCTTGTATTTTTCAATCTTAGGAATTATATTTTTATGTCTTTCATCTATTACTTTTACAATGTTCATCATTTTCTTTATATTTTTACTCACAGAGCTAATAACACTTGATAAAAACTCAAGAGCACTAGTTATGCTTGGGGAACATTTTTAGCCTCCTAAGCTGAGCTGTATCTTCACCAGTAATCAAATATTCTCCCCTCTCCTCATCTAGTCATGTTTACACTGGACACATGTATTATTTTAATCTCAGTCCTTAATTATACAACAAAATATTATAAAAGTGACTTTTTACCAAAGCTAAACAGTTCAAAGTTTAGAGAAAGAACATGACAAAAATATTGTTATTTAAAAATTGATTGTTAGAGTGTTTGCCTTGCAAGCACAAGGCCCTGAGTTCGATCCCCAGCACCAAAAAAAAAAAAAAATTGATTGTAAAGAATCAAAACCAAGAAATTACATGATCTTCACTCATGCTTCTTCATATGTACCTTAAATTTCTTAACCAAGTTCAAGATATTTTATATATAAATTCACAGTTAATGTCATTAAAACACAATGTGGAACTGCAGTTATTGTTCTCCAATAAAAGCCGTATTACAGCATTAAGAAGTTTGAAAAATAAGAACGTATTTATAAACTTTAACCAAAATAGTACTATTTTAAATAGCCATAACTTCTAAATTTTTATTTGCTTTTTTTTTATTAGTACATGTTTGCAGTAAATAATGATTACATTTACTGTGGTGAGTTGGAACGTACACATGAAATATCTTGGCTCTTTTTTGTTTTCTCATTGCCTACTCCACCCGTCCTTCCCCACTCCTTCTGTCTCTTGTTCCCGTTTCCATTTACAACTCCATTTCCATTTTTTTCTTCAATTCTATTTTTTTTTTTACATTCCCATTTTCTCCCCCTTTTTTCCATGTCGCTCTATTTCTTTTTCCCTTTCCTATTTGAAGATGATCTCCCTATTGCTTACTATCCATTTCTGATTTTGCTCTTTATGTTTTGGGTTTCTCATAAAATCGAAACCATGTGATATTTAAGCTTATGTCTTTATTTCACTTAATATATCTGTAATTTTTAATGAATATGTATTTAATTGTCTGTTGATTATACAACAAATTGCTTGCCAGTCAATGGATAAATCGTGTTTCACATTCTTAGCAATAATTGATCAATCAAACAATTAATATTTATTAAACACCTAGCAAAATTCAAAGACATGAAGACCAAATAGCGAACAGTGTAAACAAAAATCCTCACTACTGTCTGGCTTATATTCTAGCTACACTAATAGATAAAAAACAAAATAAGTATTTAAAATATATTTGTATATGGTTGTATAAATGAGACTGAGATAACGTCTATGTGTTGGCCTCTAGGTTCTTAATATTTTCATGGTAGGTTCAGACTTAATAGCTTAAATGCCCATGGACACAAAACTCCAATTCGTATACATCTACTTCTTTTAAAAATACCCCAAACATATTCTTAGCTATTCAGAGACCGCCAGCTTTGTGCACTCACAGAATCTCACCCAGCATGTGTCCTCTATTAATAAGATACAGCCACAGACTCACAATACTTCAATCTACAACTGAGCACTGAGACTCGGGGCCGGCCCTCCAGTGCGGCTGAATAACATCACCCAGACCTGTAAGCCCTCTCTGTGTTGGTCCCACTCCCTCCCAGGGGTCCCTCCGCCCTCTTCCTCTTCTGAATAGTGACCTCAACTCTGTGGCCTTGAGGCAGACTCCTGTCATAGAAGACTTTCTTGCCCATTCAAACCTTTTCAAACACTGTCCAGATAAATCTTGCTCTATGTTCTTGCCTCAGGAGAACATTCTTTTTCCCTGATCAGCACCAGTTCATTCGAACCCCATACTCCCCAAAATAATATTAAAAATTATTGCCCAGAATAAAAACGCAAGATGGAGGAATATAAAATAGGGCAAGATGGGTTGACATTTGAGGCCGAGTAGCCAGGTAGATCCTCATGGAGAAACAGATTACTTGATCAAACATATTATTTACCTGTACAATTGTTGTCTATCACCTTCAAAAAAGTCTAAGTTCCATAAGAAACATGGGCTGCATATCTTATTCATTATTACTATCCATTAACTAAAAGCACAGAGCAGACGAGGTGATTATTAAATACATGCCCAATAAATATATAAGACTTCTACATTTAACAGTAGAACTCTCCTAGGAAATCTATACAATCTCTTTCCTGAAACAAAAGTATTGAAACTAAGAAGATTACTGGCCAAAGGGTAAAGTGAATTTTCTCTCCACCTCTGCTAAAAAGAGTGATTAGAAACAAATCACACCGACTTATTAGCTGCCCTCCAAACCCGAACCCACAGTTTCAATTTGTGAACACAGCCCACTTAATTCATGTCATGTGTCATTGAGATGGGACTTGTATTCGAATCTTTCCCTTTTGCCCCTTAGCTGTGTGGCCTGGGGGATAATTCTGAGGGCTTCTAGGGCTTCCGTTCCTCAGACTTGAAACAGCATAATGATTGAGTTTCTAATGATTTTGCTGAGGAAACGTGAGATAATGCATATAAAGCGCTTACCACAGGTCAAGAGCCTCAGCAAGTGTTCAATTAACATTAACTCAAATTAAACAATTTGATTGGTATTCTTTCTATGTGATAAATAATATGCTGCGTGTGGCAACATTAGGTGATGATACTAAATGAACTCAGAAACTGTAATGGAAGATACGCAAAAATGTAAATTCAATTAAGATGTGAGTACTACCATGATCATAGAAATAACTTCCGTGGGAGTACAGAAATTGAAAAATGTCTTATACAAACAGTTTCATATCTTTATAAAACTATTTACTCTTGCTGTCCATTGTTTAATATTGTTCTGTATGCTAATAATTATGTATATACTGTGTACTTTTTAAACTCTAAAATTTGTCATAAAGTTACCATTTGAGTATTAACTATATGAAACATTTGAGTCAATGGAGGCCTCCTCATGCCTTTCTTTAAAACACACTGTATTAGGATTCTCTGGAGGAACAGATTCAATATAAAATATATGTGTGTTTATACAAAGGATTTATTAGGTGGACTTACAGGATCAAAACTGGAAAGTCCCAATGTCTGTGTGCCAGATTAGAGAGAAGAATCCAAAATAGTTGTCTGCTCACTGGGGAGCCTGCGGGTCCAGTGAAAGTCCAGGTCAAAGACAGAAGACTTAAAGCTCATTGTAGAGTCACTGTGTACGTCTTCATTGGAAGACTAAAGAGTCCATATTAGAAGGCTGAGGAAACTAAGGACCAACGCCCAAGGGCAACGGCAAAGACTGGAGCTTTTCCAACAAAATTTTCTTCTTTCCTTTTTCATTCTGGCCAAGTTATAAGCCTATTGGTTGACGGCTGTCATATCCGGGGTGGATCTTCCGCCTCAGTTTGCTGAGCTACATGTCAATCATCCACGGACACCCTGAGAACTTACTGATTTGCTAGGTGTTTGTTACTCTAGTCAGGTTGACTTATCACAATTAATAATCACACACATATCAGGAAATTCTTTTGGTTCTATTTTCATTTCATTTTCAGAATATGAACAATTACACATCTTCACTACTACTCCTTCTTAAGAGTCACCTGAATCTCACATATAAATTACTACAATGCTTTTCCAACTAGATTTCTTCATTCTACTTTATATTCATAGAGTGGCTGTTTTTTCTGCCTGTAAGGATTTTCCCACAGACCCCATATCACCACTTCTGGAGGGTAACCCCGAATATCCACTGTAACATTGTAATCTTCGCTTTCTTCCCCTTTCATTATCTCACATCTCCTTATCCTGTCCCCTTCTTCCATCACACTTACCACTCCACCATGCCATAGAATTTACCAATCTATGTGTGCATATTTATCAAATAATAGCTAAAAAAATTAAACAACTTAACCATAATGAAAAAAACAAATATCTTCTAATATTGAAGAAAAATTCCTTCAGCAGTGATGTCTTTTTAAAATGAATCTTTGTAGGAACAAAGAGGTTTGTGAAGTCAGAAGCTTTGTGTTACTAAGTCAAACTACTAAGCAAAATTTTCATAATACTTAGTACAACAAATATGCACTAAGAATTGAAAAGCCTCTGCAATTTATCCACTCCTGAAATACCCTTACAGATATTTACCGTCTAATTACTCCAGCATCTGGTTTCTGGCAACCACTGATGTATTTTCTGTAATGACAGGTTTGTACTCTTAACATTATGAAAATAAAATCAGACATTTTGTTGTCGTTTGAGACTAGATTCTTTCTCATAATATAAACCCCTTGAAAGTATTCCATATGATCATCCGTATTCATGGCTCATTCCTTTCTCTTGCTTACAGTATTCTACCACGTATTTATCTCAAAATTTGCACATGTATTTATTAATTGATGGATATTAGAATTACTTTTCAGCGGGGCTACCGTTCATAAATATGTGGTGGATCTTTGCATAAGTTTTCATTCTGCTGGACTTGGGGATGGATTGCTGGGAAGTGAGGTACATTCAATTTTGAAAGAAATGTTGAGACTGTGTTACAAAGTGTCTGTACTATTTTGCGTTCTCACAAGCACTATATGAAAGTTCCAGGCGAACACGCAGAAAGGTTTGTCTCCTCAATTTCTGTTGTTACTGTGTTTGTGTACAGGTGTCATGGCCTCCTTATGGTGATTGTTTTCTAAATATTAAAGAAACCATCATAGACTATACATATTTACCGTTTTAGAGGGACTGCCTCTTCCTTTCTTCTAGGTATTTA
This sequence comes from Hystrix cristata, assembly GCA_004026905.1. Taxonomy (NCBI): domain Eukaryota; kingdom Metazoa; phylum Chordata; class Mammalia; order Rodentia; family Hystricidae; genus Hystrix; species Hystrix cristata. Next base: position 12,823 of record PVJO010031900.1, read on the forward strand.
AAAATTTTGTCCCTTGTTATATTTCAATGATTATGTATTTTAGGTCTTCGTTCTTTAAAGGGCATGTGTTTAGTAAAGAGTATCTCCCAGTCAGTAGCTTATCTTTTGATTTTCTTAATGATACTGACTATAGACAAATGTTTTTAATTCGCAGAGGTTTAATGCACCAAAGTTCCCTCTTTAACATGTCTTTTTTTGCCTTGTTAAGGAAACTACTACACTAAGGTCACTAAGTTTTTTTCTGTATTTTTCCGTGAAGTTTTGGGATTTTTCTGGCACATGTATTTCAGTACGTTGGGGATTTCAGCTTGCTGGGTCTGAGAGAAAGTATGTGGCATTCTGTTGCAGAGGGATGTCCATTTTACTAGTGCTTTTTTTGGAAATGATTTCTATTTCTTCCACAAATTACTTTGGCACTTATAATAAATTGGGCATATATGTGTTTTTCTATTTCTAAGCATTTTCTGTTGTGACCATTGTCTATTTCAACCTTCGTGCCCCCAAACCACTGTCTTGTTTAGTAGAATTTAACAGCGATTCTTGTGAGCAGGCAGGATTAATCCTCTAACACTGTCCTTAAGAAACTGGTCTTTCTTGGTAGTTCGCAGCTGCAGAATTATCCTGGCAATTTCTACAGAAAATATGCGATGAGAGTTTGATTGGAATTGTATTGAACGAAACAATTTGAGATAGATGCTAATCATATTGAGTTGATTTTTAAGTGTGGCTTGCCTGCTGATTTATTTATATATTTATTAATATGTCTCAGCATTTTGAAATAGTTTTTAGTATGCAGATCTTGCACATATTTTGTTGAAATTCTGTTAGATATGTTAAAATTTCTCATAGTACTTCAAATTTAGTACTTCAAATTTCTCATAGTTCTTCAAATCTACCGTAATGGTAGATATTTTTAGACTTCATTTAAAGATGTACATTTCACATAGACAGATTCATATATATATATATA
>PVJO010031901.1:0-13765 GCA_004026905.1 Hystrix cristata
TTACATATAATGGTCACATTCATCACATTTATTTTGTACCTGTACATGATGCATCTTGGTTCTCCCCGCTCTTCCCCACCCCTCCCCTCTGTTCCCTCCCTCCCTATTTACAGCAGGTTTATTCATCATTTTCCATATTTTCCCTTTCCCTTTTCTTTCCTTTGTTGCCTTTCTGCTTTTCCCCTTCTTTCTTTCTAGTACTCCACTCCTTTGTATATGATCTTCCTTTTATATAATATCTATTACCCCTCTTTGTCCTTATTTACAGTTATGGTTTCTCATATCAGAGAAACAATTCGATGTGTACTCACGAGTGCCTGATTTATTTCTCTTAAAAGTATGTTCTCAAGGAACATCCATTTACATACAAATGACTCTAGTTTATCTTTTTTATGGCTGTGTAGTGCTCCATTGTGTAGAAGAACCACATCTTCTTTAGCCACTCATTAGTTGTTGGGCATTTAGGTTGTTTCCAAAACTTAGCTATTACAAATTGTGTCGGACAAAAGTCTAACATCTAGAATATACGAAGAACTCAAAAAAATTAAACCTCTCAAATTTAAAGACCCAATCCAAAAACGGGCAACTGAAATGAATAAACATTTCTCAGATGAAGAAATAAAAATGGCAAATAAATATATGAGAAAATGTTCAACATCACTAGTCATTCGAGAGATCCAAATCAAAATGTTAAGATTCCAGCTCACTCCAGAAAGAACCACGTATATGGAAAAATCAACCAATAACAAATGCTGGCGGGGCTGTGGGGAAAAAGGAACCCTCCTCCACTGTTGGTGGGAATGTAGACTGGTCCAGCCACTGTGGAAATCAATATGGAGATTCCTCAAAAACCTACAACTGGAGGTTCCATTTGACCCAGCTATTCCCCTACTGGAGATCTTCCCAGAAGAATTAAAATTGTTATACCACAGGGATGTATGCACAACCATGTTGGACATCAATTTATTGACCACAGTATTTTTTTAGAAATGTTTCATAGAAGGTCTCCCAGCCTACTCACCCACTCTCAACACTATTCCATCTGAACTTGCAGGGGGGTTTACCCCTCGGTACTTGCCCCTGGCACATCAGGTCTATGTCTAAAAAACTGACACTCCACCTCACCAAGTTCTAAGAGCAACCCACACTGCCATCTGTGCCTTCCTACCACTGGGCTTCCCAACCCCAGCTGGCATCTTCTGTTTTGTCTGGGTTAACCTACCAGAGACAAATTACTAGCATCTTTGTAATCTGGAATTTATGAACTAATGTCCATCAATTTATCCTTCTGGCAAGTTACAGATGATGCATCAGTATTTAGCAATAATGTAAGCAGTTTAATCACACAGATTTGCTTGGTGGCCTTTCACATAAAATGGCTACAGTAAGAAGATACTTCCTCTTCGATCAAATGGCTCAAATGGTATTGGCTTCCCACTTCAGTCTCTGGCTTAGTGGAAACTGGGAAGTTAAATTGGAACCCCAAGTGTCTCCTAAACAAGCAGGTTACACCGGGTTTCACAACCAGGTTCAGTCCTTCTCTGGTGCTTTGCAGGCTGGTTATTGAAAATTGGGAGTTTTCTCATTGGTCTGTGTCCCTGGGATTGCTGCGTGAAATGCAGGAGCTGACTTCTCATGGAATCGTTTCCTTCTAAATCATTGAAATGGGCAGTTATTTCTCATTGCCACACCAGCTTATACATTTTTAGTAAGCCAGTAATTATGAACAATTAGTTGTACCAAGGACGGGCACCTTCGTGCAGGCAGCAGTTACTGCTCCATACAGGTGTATTCTTTAATTGGTGCGTGCAGCACATTATTCTTGCTCACATGCCCCTAGCTTTCATAGCAACATAATACAACACTGAGACTCCCTCACACATGCAGGTTAACTTGAGCTATAATCTCATCCTCGAGGAAGGCATGAAAGTAAAAGTCCCACCGATAAAAGAGAAATGAAATGGAACAGACAAAGAGGGGGGTCATATTCTTTCAAACTGTAAAAAAGGGAATAATTGCTTTCCACAATTTTATATAATTTATACCACATTATAATGCACATAATATTGGTGACATGGTACAAACAGTTTACCAATCATTAAATTACTTCAACTCATTGAATAATAAATATATCTTATAAGAATTATATGGTACAATATGGCATACATCTTTTCTTCCAGTTTCTTTTTTCCCCTGTTGGTAAATGCTTAGTGGTAGCTAGATAAAGGGACTCCTGTCATTGAAGTAAATCATGCTCTTTATTTATCTTAGATGGATGATCTACAAATAAAAGAAATCTAAATAGAGAATGTAAGTAACAATCTAAGGCAATGTCAATGATATTTAAATTATTGTGGGGAAAAGAGACATTAAATACAGTAATTTATAAATACTGAAAGATGTACTGCCTAGTAAATTGTTTTCTCATTAAAGGGTAATTTATCTTAATTGCAAAACATCTTACTTAACTACAGATAATTTTCACATACAATTCTACAAAAATAGTCATATAAATCATGTTATAAGTGGCTTTTACTTTACTTAGCTAAGTAATGTGATTTTTTTTCTTATTAATTATTGTGAGAAAACGTTGAAAATTTATCTGTACAAGGATTTCTTTATACATCCACCAGCAATAAATGAAAATCTTTCTTTCCTAATGTCTATGATATTTAAAAAAGAACTTTTTTGCTAACAGGATAATTAAAAAGAACTGTCTTATTGTTTTATTTTAAGTTTCTTTACAAGTGGAAAAATATGTTGGCAATCTAATGGCCATTAACTTTGCATGTGTTTTCATTTGGGGTACTTACCTTCTTCTCATTGCGATATAGAAGAGCTCTTCACACATTAAGGAAAACCCCTTATCTTTCATATATGTGTATTACTAGCTTTTTCTCTTTTCTTGTGTATCAAATGTCATTACATTTTCTTTTTTTAATTTTATTTTAATGGTACATTTTCGATGTACCTATTGATAACATTCATCATTGGGGATTTGTACCTGTACATGATATATCTTGTTGCTTCTTTTTTTCCCGTTCCCCTCCCCTCACCCCCTCCTCCCTCCCTATTTTATATTTTCTTTTTAATATTATGAACATTAAAATTTTTCTGACATTTGCCACAATTTGGCTCTGTAATGTTCCCCAAGGCTTGTGTGTTGAGGATTTAGTCATCAGCTTGTGGCACTACTAGGATGTGGTGGAACTTTTAAGGGGTGGGGCCTACTGGCAGGAAGTTAAGTCACTACCTACCTCTCTCTACATCCCACCTGCCATGAGGTAAGCAGCTTGCTCTGTTATTTGCTCCCCACTGTGATGTACTGTCTTTCCACAGGCCCAAAAGCAATAGGTCAACCAATCATGAGCTGAGACCTCTAAAACACTAATCTAAAATAAACCTTTCTTTCTTTTAAGGTATTTATTTCAAGCATTTGTCACAAGAATAGAAAGTTGACTAACACAACGTCATATTCATTACCTTTCTCTTTCTACCTTTAGTTTTGTTTAACCAGGGACTCCTTCAAATCTAAATAAATATTCATCTATATTTGCAATTTGTGTATTTTGGTTGTCTTATAGTACTGGGGGTTGAAACCAGAGCCTTCACACAGAGCTACATTGCCAGTTTTTTTTTTTATTTTTTATTCTGATTCAGGGTCTCGCTAAGTTCCTAATTACCTCTATCTCCCAGAGTGCTAATATTACAGGCATGTATCACCATGCCTGGCTTAGTGTTTTTATATTTTTCTTTTTAACCAATCTGAAACTTATTTCTATTTAAAATGTAAGGTGGGAAAATACAAGTTCTCCCTCTACTCCTACCATAGAAAGTTAGCCAATTTGTCCATGATTGATTAAATTCATGCTTGCAATATAGATTTGATCTTCCCCACCATTCTTTAAGAAACAAGTCAAAACAAAAATTCCCATACATAGATCCTTCCTTAAAACCATTCTGCAAGTTTTGTTGCTTCTGTTTTGTTTTTTACTTAATTGCATCATTATATGATTAGCTGCATTAAATTACACTTTAGCTTTTTTTTACACTTTAGATTTATATGGGAAAGGAAATTAAAAATTCCACAAAAATTGTGTCTTCTCTTTTCACAGTAGCTCTTTCTGATCAAGTCTTTTATGTCCTTCAATAAAATATTTTACCTTTCACATATAGAACTGCTTGAATAACCATTTATTATTTTAGTGGCTATTTGGAATTGAATCATTTTTAAAATTTTATCTTCTATCTGATCATTGTTGCTCTGAAAAACATTTTTGTTTCCTCTGGTTTGTTTTTCTGTCTATACCATCCTGAAGATTCTCATCTTAGGAAATATGGATGGTGATCCTGAAGAATTCAGAGGTTCATCTACAGACTGTGGTAGTTTGTTGCCAACATGGATTAAATGAAAAACTAAATGTCCACTAAGGATTAGAGAGAATAAGGACAGTTTCTCCTCCCCATCATTCAAGTTAAAAACTCCTCATGGGCGTAGATTCTCTTAGATTAGGGAGTCTTAGAGTTTTCCATGGTTCTCCTGCGATCAGCTGTAACAGATGGAGGAACCGGCATTTGCTGAAACACTTTTTTCTTTTCAGTCTTTCTAAGTTCTTTTGTTTAGACAGCTCAAGTGAACATCACTTTCAGAGTTTAATTCAGTCTGAGAGTCACTTGCAATTATTGATTCCAGAAGAGTTTAAGACTGTCTCTGAGATCTTATCTATCTCTGAGTTCTTACCTTTCCTTGATATTTTTCTGTAATGGTTTTTTGTTTTGTTTTGCAATTTGTTGTGTTTTCTTTACTGCATTTTTTTTTCCTTTTATAAGTTTTGGAAGTCTTATATAATCAATTTCTATCCTGTCAGAATTTTAAAACACACTTTCTATGATTGCTACTATCAGCTGTTACAGAAGTTTGAAAACAAATGTATTAAAGTTAGGCATACAGGATAATCATTTGTCTCTTTTCCACCTAATGCCCCTGTTCACTCCAAAGAACAGAAGGAGAGAAGTGGTAGGTGGGAGAAACCCATCACCCATCTTCTGTTCTGGGCAGGCACTGACTGGTAGAGAATGTAGAACAAGACAGAACAGGTCTTCTTTGGCTTCTTAGAACACAGGGAAGTTGATGATCCCCAAACTGCCCTGACACCAGGGTTCTTTCTACCTGACTCCTCTCAAAGTGCTTGACTTGTGAAATCCACGGTGGCACACTGCATGCCAGAAGCGGGAGCTGTGGGGCTTCCTGCACTGTATTTCTCTTGAGGAGTGGAGGGGAATAAGATCTCAGAAATGATCTAGGAGCAATGGAGCTAGGGAAGACTTCCTCTAATCTTCTTAGAGAAGCATGTATCTATTATTTGTTTGTGAAGCATGTATCTATTATTTGTATGTATATAAAGTATATTCCTACTTTTTTTTGTTGTCTCTGTTTCCATATTAAAAGACAGAATAGGATATTTTTCCTCAGTCTGGCTTCATTTACTTTAGATTTAGTGGATGTTCCTTTGGCACATTATAATCCTTTTAAGTTTTAGCTTTTGATTGCATTACAGTCAAAATCACATTACAATTTTTTTTCTTTTGTTGTTGTCATACGAGAATTAATTAGAAGCTATTAGGCAATTGTTGTTTGAAACAGGAGTCCTGTTAACTCTTCTATTTTTTAACAGATATAATAAATCCCAGATAATGTATATGATTCTAAAATGCATGGGGATGGGTTATTTAACGGTCTGACAAGTTGACTCTTAAAAATAAACCAAGTTGTAGGTTGTCTTTCTGGAAGGAAAATGTTCATAATCGAGCCCTAGCCTCCTTCACCCTGTTATTGTGAAAATGCCGACTGAAAAACCCTTCATAGTAGGAACCTCTTTTAAATTGCTCTGAATTTCAAGAACCATGATTAGTCATCTGATCAACCGAGTAGATTTTCTCAGGTTGCTTGATATCGGATCTCAGGAAATACTCGAATATTCTCAGGCATCGGATGTTGTGATTGAATACAATTATGCCATCAGCGACTGTGGTTCAGATACCCACAGAGCAGAGATTCGGGGAGTTGTGCTTCAACAATATGGGGGTCTGGAGCAAACACTGCCTCGTGCATGGACGTGGAGTGTGTTCTGGCCATACATGGCAGACACATGCCATCCTGCTGACTCTGAACCTGACGGTCATCCTCTACCACTTTTTCTAAGAAAACAGAGCCTGCCTCTCATGAAGGAGGCTGAAAATGTCAAATGCTCCCTTGCAGCTAGGGGCAGCATGTGGCTCAGTTCTGACTAGTGGGGTGGAGCCGGATGTGTATTGTAAGAATGTCCTTTCCTGAGTAGAGAGACAGGGAAGCAGAGGGACACACATAGAAAAGTTCCACCCCACCTGACTGAAAGAAGAGCCAAGAGACCCCAATCCTTTCTTCCTGCGTTTGGCTATTGATGTTAAAGGAAGTGACATCTGAAGGTGCTATAGGCATTTTGTGACAAAAGGATGTCCCTAGTAAATTAGACGTGCTGGACTGGGAAGACAGTGTAGGGCGGGAAGGGTGACTCCTTTCCTCCCTGTCACAAACATCACAGCCAACAGTCTTGTAACAAGACAGGTTAACGGAGAAAAAGCATAACAAATTCATTTGATCATAGTTTTATATGACACAGGAATCTTCAGAATGAAGACCCAAAGACTCAGGGGGAAATGTCTGTTTTATGCTCAAGTTTGATGAAGCAGGGGAAGCCATGTGGAAATGTCTAAAGGATGGACTAAGAAATGGACTAAAGGATGTGATCTAATAGTAATAGACTGAGTGGGGGAACCTAACAAGTCCTGTCTGTTCTGATCCTTCTTGGTCTTTCAGTTCTCACATTCCTTCCCCTTATGCCTGGGGAAGGAACCCTTTGAAACAAAGGTCTTATGATCTATGATTGTAAAAGTGTAGGTCAGAGAATTTCTCTGTGGCCATGGCCTAAACAGAAAGTCAGAGAGGAAGGTTAGAGTAATAATTCTAAATTTCGAGCCAGAGACAGGAGGACAGGAGAAGGCCAATGAGAACTTAGTTCTGAGGTTGCTTGTGGGGACTTCTCGTGTCCTTTGGTTCAGAGTACTCAGAAAGCCAAAGTGCTGTACTCTGGGGCTTTGTTTTGTGAGCCCCAACAACACAAAGTAACTGTGTCTTTGATTACTGTGAAGCTGTTGTAACAGCCCTGGAACTATCTTCCTCCAGAATTTGAAGGTACTTATTAGCTCTAGCTGACAATACCCTGTTTTTCTCTTCAGGATACACAGAAGCACAGCAGTTCTCCATCACTAAAGTGAGGCTACATGATTTACCTGTAACCAGAAGTGTGTGTGCCATACACAGTGTTTGACACCCTACTGCCTTTCCCCAGGAGCGATGGTCATGGGAACGTGTATATTTCCAGCATTGCCAGAAGATCCAAGCAGCCTGGAATGATGAGCCCAGAATCAGCCACTGAAGGGAGCTGCCTGAACCCTCACCTGACTTTGATGAAGGAGAAACTTCGATGTGTTAAGCGACTGGTGGAGTTATTACCACCGCATAATGTCTCCCAACATGCCTGACTCCAGCTCTATTCTTTTAGCCTCTTTTAGTTTGATACACTCCAACTTGTATTTGAAAGCATCCTAACAGATACAGCAATTTGTCATAAAAAAAAATTGTTTCTGTGAGATGAAAGAGCTGCACTCGTGAAGAAATGAGTATCTACCAGTTTTGCCAGCCCAGCCTCCAGTCTCCTCTAATTACAACACCCCAGCTTTGCTTAAGAAAACCACCATGGTAGATATATCCATCTGTGCATATCTCCCTGGCATTTGCTCCTAATTACAGGAAGTCTACTCACTGCAAAATCGTAAGTTGTTTTCCTCCTAGTACTGGGAATTCAAACCCAGGATGCTCTGCTATATCCCTGACCCTTTTTATTTTTTATTTTGTGACAGGGTCTTGATAAGTTGCCCAAGCTGGCCTCGAACTTGTGATCTTCCTGCCTCAGCTTCTAGAGTATCTGGGAACACAGGCATGTGCCCCTGCAGCTGGCTCCTGTGATTCTCTGAGAACTTTCGTCTGGTTGTGATAGCACACTCATCTCACACACAGGCAGAGTCAAAAGTGCCCAAGAGTTAATGCCCTAGAAGTCCTCAACAATGCACGCACAGGGACATGGTTGAAAAATACCCTAGTGTTCCCTGCCCGTGGACATAGCTAATGTGCCCTGCACCCTGTCTCTCCGTGAGCTTCAATTTCCAAGACTGGGACTTGCTTTGAAAATAGACCCTTGACTGGCTTCCCTGTCTTCCTGTCTCTCTTCCCCATTCTCCTACCGATGTTCCTGGGATGACCCCCCAAATAAATGATTTGGTCTCTAATGCTGATTTTGGAGTCTGTCTCGTGGGAACCCTGAGTAAGATATCACCATCCCAAAGCAGACCCAATCTTTTTGGGACTGTCGATCAAGGTACACTACTTGTTTTGTCTTTGGTATTTGGATCTTGAACAAAGTAACACGAAGATTATCTTTGAGGTTTTCCAAAGCCCTTCCTGTTAGCTCTTTATGAACTTCCTGCAGCTCTTTCTAACACCAGTCTTTTCTGAGCCATGTTCGGAGTTGCACTCCCCATTCTGTGAGTTACACTACACCCTTTCAATAAATTCGTCTTGGAATGAAATAGCTGGAATTGCTTTCTGTGATTTGAAGTGAAAGAAGCCAGTGAATATAGATGATACATTAGGGCTCTTCCAGTTTCAAAGAATTTTTGATAAAAATGAAGGCATTATAAAAACTATAAGAGCACTAAATGCTATATATTTATTTGTAAAATCAAACTCTTAGAAATTACTTTAAAATGACAATGTCTTCACGTTTTTTCATATTTTACTTTAAATACTACCTCTGGCTGTTGGGACTGTCTTTATAATGTTTTAGCCCAATGCCCAAAACAGTTACTGATCTACAAGACCTAAATAACTCAGAGTGGTGAGAAGGTGTCATTGTGGTTGCTGCTGTGGTGGTTGTTTTGAGGAGTTTTTTGTGTGCAGTACAGGAGGTTAAATCTAGGGAACAATAAGCTACACCCTTGGCACTTCTTATTTTTTATTTTGAGATGTTCTATCTAAGTTGCCCAGGCTGGCCTTGAACTTATGTTCCTCCTGCTTCAGCCTCCTGAGAAGCTGAGATTACAAATGTACACCACCGCACTCAGTTACTGTGATTGTTTTTTTCTTTTTTTTCCTGGAGTGGCTATTTAGTTCTTATTATCCAATGTAGTGTCTTTTATCTTTAGTTAAATACTTCTAGGAGCAAACTATTCTAAAGAGATTTCTGTGCCAAAATAGTAGAGAAATATTGTTTATTTACACTAACTTTATGTACCTGAATATGAGAATACATAAAGCAAAGCTATTACAGTATAATTTTAAGAAGGGCTCCTACTACCCAAATCTAGGACAATTTGAGCAACAAAATAAATAAATAAATGGATTATAACCAGAAAATAAAATAGATTTATTCATGTGTTTATAAATTAATAAGAAGTTAGAATCCCAAATTCTATTCATTATGCAACCATTTCTTGTCTTATTTTAAAATGAAAATTTCAAAAATAAAACATACATTCAAAATATTATTTTTCTTTTCTTTGGGTTTTTTGTTCATTTTTTAGAGTTTTGTTTACTTTTGTTTTGTTTTTGAGACAGGATCTTGCAATGTAGTGTGGCTCAGGCTGGCCTTGAACTCACTATATAGCCCAGGTTGGCCTCAAACTCCCAGCAATCCACCTGCCTCAGCCTCCCAAGCGCTGAGATTACAGGCATGAGCCACCATGCCCGTCTCAAAACATTATTTAAAGTAAATTTCACAGGCCAGTTGCAGTAGTGCATGCAATGCCTGTAGTTTCAGCAACTGGGGAAGTTGAGGCAGGAAGATCGTGAGTTCAAAGCAAAATTGGGCAACATAGGCAACATCCTAAGACCATGTCTCAAAAATAAAATAATTTTTTAAAAGTAAATTGTAAAAACTTGTACTGAAAAGGCAATAGGAGGTAGAGGATATACTGAGGGAGTAAATGTGAAAAAATATTCAGAATACTGATTAGACCTTCTGAAATCAGAAGCAAGCTGTGATCAGAGCAAGGTGTTCAGAGCAGGCTGTGATCTTATTCTGAAGAAAAGACTTAAGAAATTAGATGTAAAAAAAATAAATCATAAAACAGCAAGAAGAACGATGTAAAATGACTGCTTATTCAGTACATGTCAAAGGAATTCAAAGTAAAGAACTGGTATGAAGAAGAGGTTGGAGGTGTTACAACAAATGTGACTAGAAAGAAGTAAAAGATTTTAAAATGTGAATGATTCCCTTCTGTTAATTTCTGATAATAAATTGTTAACTTGTATTTTTCTATAGATGAGTGGAGATGTTTGTCTTTGTCTCTGGGCTGAAATACACAACACCCACAGCCTACAGGGGGAAAGGTGTGTTCGGCTCCTGGTTTCAGCGCCTGGTCAGCCAGCTCCGAGGCAGAAATGGCCCAGGAGAAGGGCAGGAGGAGGAAAGCTGCTCACTCAGTGCAGCCAGGAAGCAGAGAGAGGGAGGAGCCCGAGGCAAGAACACAACCTTCCAGGTCTAATCAGGCCTCATTTCCTAACAGCAAGTCAGCTACGCACTCAGCACAGACTAGTCCCTGCTGAGTACAGTGCCCCATGATGCTCCAAACACTTGAGACTTTGGGGGCACATTTTAGAGCTAAACCATACCAATATTTCATTTCTTTCAGTAAGTATGTATCTGCTTATAACTGATAAATAAGAACTTCTCTCTATCCCTATAAATAGGAAAGGGTGCACAAAGGGAATCATGAATTAATCAGAAAAGTCTGTGGAAAATTCGAATTATACTCCGAAGGGAGTCTGGACACACACGTGTAGTCCCAGCTATTTGGGAGACTGAGGCTGCAGGATCACTCAAATCCGGGACTTCAAGGCCAGCCTAGATGGCATAGGGAGACTGTGACTCAAAAAAATAATACATATTAGTTTATATAATCCTTACAACATAAGAGATGGGTCTACTATTCCATTTTATAGATCATGGCAATGTACAATTAGCAACGTAGGATTTGAATGCAAGCAGTTTGGTTCAGAGGTGAAGCTTTAAACCACAAGGCCCAGATGTGCAAGAAAAGATGTGCAAGCAAGCCAACCATCTCCTCCCTCTCCCGTTAAGATTATTTTGCCTTAATAAAAGTACTCAGCAATAGGAGGCTCTGGCCACCAGGAGTGTCATACACGGCCAGGTAGGGATCCTGGGGAGGAGGCCAGAGTAAGGAGTGGTGCTGAGAAGACGTGGGCCTGGGTCGCAGCTCCACCCCTCACTCCGCCAGTGAGGTCGGCTTAGCTCCCCTGGCTTGCCAAAGTCCTGGAGTAAACGAGTCCTGCCACCCAGACACTGCCTTGCTCCCAAGACAGCTTCGTGCCTGCAGAATGATAAGAAAGTGGTCATGAGGGTAGAATTTGATTTGAAATAGCATTGGCACCAAATTAGCAGCCTGCAGGAGGGTCACTGAAGGACAGTGATCCAAATATAAAGTTTAGATATAAAAAGTATCCTTAGTTCAAATATCCTGTGCTCAGAAAATATGGACATCAACATTCAGGACTCGCTGGGGTGAACTGAACAGGAAAAATAACACGATGAAAATATGTGAGAAGTATTTGCAAATGAATTTTGAATAGGGTCAACTGAAAAGCCTACAGAAGCCAGAGAAGCAATGAATTAGAGCAGAGTGAAACAGGCAAAGCTATTTTTCTTAAAGAGGCTTTGTTTCCATCTTAAGCACACAGAATATTCACTTCCATAAAGAAATACGCTTTCTCCAATTTTTCTTAAACACATGGGCTATTTTTCTATTTCCTGGCTCTAATGGAAACTGCCCGACATTCAGTGATGTGTGATGACAAAGGAGGACTGACAAGCCCAAATACTCAGGCAGGAAACAGACGTTCCTGCAGGGTGGGAAGCTGGATGTGCATATCCACTAACCAGCAAGACCAAACTCTGGGTGCCTGCAACTGATTTTTACCATGAGAATGTGGACCAGTGCTGTCAGACCTGCCAACTATCCAAGAGAGGCTGAAAAATCTACAGTTTTGTGTGAAATACCTTAAGCTTCCAAAATTTACTTAAAATTTTTTAAATCTATGTGTAGAACTTCTTAAAACCTCTGCGTCATTTTCTTCCATGACACCCCAGAGCTTTCTTCGCTGGATTGGACCCTCCTGTTCTGCTCATCATCTAAACAAGGCTGGCCCAGATTCCCTTATCTACTCTATCATTCGCCTGGGCAACCGCACCCATCCTGTGGCAGTAAGCTGGACTTCACTTCTGCTGCTGCTCCAGACTGTCAACTGGCTATCTTCAAGGGGCTTTCTCACAGAAATCTCAAATTATCATGGCCAAGAGGGAACTCAAGTTGTCCCCTCTCCCAACCACATATTGTCTTCTTCATTTTAAGAAATGGAACCACCATCCACCAAAATGTTTGTGACAAAAAAAAAAAAGTAAATTCTACATAGATGGTGAAGTTTTATGCTTTATTTCCCTTTTATTGTTCCATCTTCTTAGCACCCACGTCCAATCCCATCTTTTCCATCGGGAAAATCCCTAATAAGGCCCTTCAAGAATCAGTCCAGGCACCACTGTGTCCAAGTAGAGCTGGCTACATAATTTGGAGGGGCCTAGTGTGAAATGAAAATGTGGGTAGGTGGAAGTCAACAGTTCCCATTTTGTGGGCAGCCACCCCAACCCAAGAGAAGTAGCCTCTGCACAGGGAAACACTTGGTGCCTGATCTGGTGTTGGGTGAGAAGCCGCTGCAGAGCTCCCCCAAACATGCCTGTGGTGTGCTGTCAGCCCAAGGAAGGGACAACCGCAGCTCGCCCCATCCCAAGACATCACAGGACATAAGCCTGACTGAGAACCTCCTTGCTCCCCTGCCCTCTCCTGGGAGCTGAGAGTGCGCAACAGATGGGCAGTTGAGAATCCCCGGGGGAAGTATTTTTGGGGGACAGGCAGCCGGAGGTGTGGCTGAAGGTGAGTGGAGGCTCTGAGTGGAGGCACAGTGTTATTGTTCCACTGGACCTTACCTACTTAACACAAATTCAAATATAAAACTAATAGTTTCAAAGGGGGCGTAGCCCAAAGCGTTACCTCCAAAGCACTTACACGTCTGAGTGTAAAGCCCTTAGGTATGTGTGCATGTCCTTGTGTCTGGTCACTTTTTCTTGACCAGATCTCTGATCTGGGCTAGGTGCCCCTTTCTGTGCTCCCTATTTGCCCCATGCTCCTATTTATCACTGCACTTAGCCCATTACCAATATTATCTAGTTATATGTACATTTCACAAAATATAAACTTCATAATATCAAGAAATTTGGCCTAATATTTTTCTTTTAATTTCTAGATCTTAGCATTTAAAATGCTCTATAGGTCTTTGATAAGTGTTAAAATGACCTGACAAGTACATTAATTGACTGAACCGGAATCTAGTTACGCACCAGCCCAACTACAGCTGTCTCCTTGCTTCCTAGCCAAGACAGGCCCAGTTAACACAGACTGAACGCTATGGCCACTGTGTCCAACACTGAGGAGTTCCCTTGCACAGTTCCAAATGACAGGGGACACTGCCGTATCCGAACACTTGCCAGACAGGTACCGTGGGAGCTTGGGCTTCCACAGGGGTGCACTGGAAAGGGTG
>PVJO010031902.1:0-13794 GCA_004026905.1 Hystrix cristata
CGTCCACTATTCCTAAACCAGCCCATGAGCCCGCCCCAGAGGAGCACCCACCCCATTAGCCACCGGTCACGCTCAAAGCTCACAGGGCACCCTGAGACCATACCTCACCTTTGGCCTTGACCCCTGAGGGTCTCTTCATCACTGTGACAGGTAATGGATAAACCACTGGAGGGGGAGAGGGCGGCAGGGTCCTGGGGCAGGGCAGGGGCCTGGGGCATGGCAGAGGCTAGCATACTCTCCAGCCCAGACCTACCAGGCTGCCGGGAGGGGGGGGGATGTTTCCTCTTGGTCATGGTCCCTCTGTTCTACCTAGAGAAGGAAGACATGGTGCTGATATTCTGGTGGGGAACTCCTGGCCTGGGAGGGGAAGATGGCACCAGCAAAACATTTCCCCACACCCTTGAGTCTCTTCCCTAGAGCTTCAGAGAGTGGAGCTGAGGTTTAGAGGTGAGGGGCATGTTTCCTGTGGGAGGAAGGGGTGAGTCCCAACACTGTACTAGGAGCCATACCAGATGGCATGTGGTGAGAGGGAGGCAGAAGACCCATCTGGCTTGGGGGTGAGTCCTCACTCAGGTCTCCTGGTGGATGGCTGAGGGAGCTTCGATGGAAGAGTGGAGCACAGGGTGACAGAGAATGGAGAGTTGGGGTGGGGAGAGGGGAAAAGAGGTCTGCTGTAAGGAGGGACAGGAGACCACATCTGGAGTCCAGGCTGGGGGGACCTAGCACCAGGAGATGAGCAGAGAGAGGCCTAGGAATTGAGGAGAGGGGCAACTGCCCTGACTTGGGCTAGTGCTCCAGCCCCAGATCCTGATGGGGCAAATATTTACCTGATGACAACGGTTGCTAAGCAGAAGGAAGGAGGAGCAAGGCCAGTAGCTGGAGGCCCTTCCAGGCTCCTCCCTGTCTGTCACAAAAGACAGTTTAGAGAGGGTGAGCCACATGCTCTCCTCCATGGCCACTCACCCCACCCTGAAGGCTCAGCTATGTCTATGCGTACCCCTCCATGCAGGTCCATCTCGTCTCGGGGTCACCTCTACTCCCCAACAAGCCCAAGCCGGCAACAGGCCGGTGGGCTGGGCTGTCACAGCTCTAGGGGCTCAGATCTTGCAAAATGCCCCCTTCCCTATTCACTGAGCCACTAGAGACTGAGAAGTGGATACCAGAAGTGGGGACTCGGTGAGGGAGAGGGTGGGATGAAGACTGGGTGGGAGGAGGGAAGGAGGATCCACTTGAGGCTTCCAAGGGGCAGGGCTGGTGGGGTCTGAGAATGGTCCTGCGGGGCCCTCCCTGGTCTGGCCCCTGGGCAGAGGAGGGGCTAGGAGCAAGGGAGGGGAGGGTGGGGTTTGCTCAGATGGAGCCAGATGTGGCCCATGTGATTTGGGCTGTCCCTGGCATGGGTACAGCAGGGGCAGGATATGCCACAGTGCTGGAAAGTATTAGTCAGAAGTGGGAGGGGGCAGCCACCACAGGGGAGCAGGGAGAGGGATAGCTAGTCCAGGACCCCTCTCCAAAGCAGATGAGGCAAAGGGCTCAGGACCTGTAGGAGGAGTTCCCACCCATTCCCTGGCTGAGCTTCTGTATGCAAAACGGGGATCCTGACGCCTCTTCCCAGGGCTGTGGGAGGCAGCAAGAGATGTGGCCCAGGACTTGCTGTAGGGTCTCTTCCATGCCCATCTCCCCAGGGTTGGGACTCTGCTCTTCTCCACTCAGCCACAGACCTCTGGTCACTGGGGTACACAGGCTGTAGGGAGGGCCCACAGAGGAAGCTGCTGGAGCTTCCTGGTGCCAATAGAGGTACTTAAGGACTGGAGGGTTGGCCAGAGTGGCCACAAGGACAAAGCCCCCAACTGTACTGTACCCCCATGGGTCCATCTGTAAGGAGGGGTAGATGAAGGCTATCACTATGAAACAAGCAGAGGAAGGACTAAAGCTATACCTCAGGAGGGACTTCCCAGCACCCACACACAAGTACAATCCCAGAGGGAGAAAAGATCCAGGAAATGAAGCTGAAGCTCAGGGTGGGCCAGGGTGCAGCAGGTAAACTAAGACCTACAGAAACAGGACACAGGACTCTATTGGACAGGCACATTCAAACTGGCAACCAACAGGCTGTTGTTTTCCAAACTTCCATTGGAAACTTTGAAAAATACACATGGAAACGTGACTCACTGCCCCCTCCCCAGGGCCCCCCTTTCCTGATTTTTCTCCCAAGAGTTAATTCAAGTCACATTCTTACCGAAACCAAAGTTTGGTGAGGGAGAGCAAAGAGCTGGCTGAAGGAGGCTGAACGGCGCCTTGGAAGGGCTGTGTGTGTGGGGACCAGCAGACATGGGTGTGGTGCCCCCCCAACACACAGAGAAACTGGTGGGGAAGAGTTCCAACTTCAAGCATTTAGACACTCATAGAGGAAGTGGAAGGCCTCAGCCACAGGATCACCACTGAAACCAAGCCATTCGAAGGTCTGCTGGTAGACAAGAACACACCTATGGCACCAAGTCTCCCAACCAGAGGGGACAGTATCCAGATAGAAATGCCGAAGCCCTGACTGCCATGTCTACAGCATCTCCGTGGCACCCTACTGCCCTGTGTGTCTTGGGCCCAGACAGCTTCCTCTCTGGCCTCCTCCTTGGAACCCATTCCCCAGGTCACCACTGAGGCCAGAGACCCCAGAAGTTGGGAATGGGGGCTCCCCTGAACTTGCTCACCTCCACTACCCACCGTCTATCATGGACCTGGCACACAGAGTGTCCCTCCCTGTGGGACAGGCTGGGGAGGATCCAGGCAGGCGTGGGCCAATGTGGTATCTCTAGGCCAAGAATTACCAGCTGGTCCCCAGAGAAGCCAGGAAAAGGGAGGGCCTGACTCTGGGGCAAGGCTGAGCGGTCATCCACTCTTGAGAATTCCTAGAGGAGGACCCAAGCATTCCCAGGCCAGGAGCAATTCCCCAGCTCCAACACATGCCATCCCTCCTTGGTGTCCCAGATGGAGAGTTTGTTTCTCTGTCTTATTTTGTACAGTGCTGGTGACAGAATCAGGGCCTCGTACATGCTAGGCAAGTGCGCTACCACCCAGCTGCACCCCCACCCCCAAACTGGGCTCTCCATGCTCCTCAATACCACTCAGCCCTCCCCATCTCCCTTGGCCAAGGAGTCTCGAGTCCTGCCCACCTTCCACCAGAATCTCATTCCCTCTGTGCCCTGCCTGCAGCTCCCTGGCTCTCATCACCATCGGCATCACCTGGGTAACAGCAGGTACCTCCGACTGGTTTCTGTGCCTCTACCTCATCCTTTCTCTTCCCTAAACTACAGCAATGATCTTTCCAAAAGAAAACTTGGTCATGCTTCCACAGACTTCAGACCAATAGTGGATTGCCACTGTATTCAGCATAAAGCCCAAATCCCTTGAGTTGGCTGGTTAAGCCCTCAGTGACCAAGGCTCCGCCTGCATTGTGAGCCTCATTCTTTGCCTTTTTTTCTTTCTTTTGAGACAGGGTCTCACTATGTCCAGGCTGGCCTTGAACTCACTGTGCAACCCACCCTGGCCTCAAACTCACAATCCTCCTGCCTCAACCTCCTGAGTCCTGTGTGCTGGGATTACAGGCATGTGCCACTGTGTCGAGCTATCCCTTGCCCTCTAAATGCCAGCAGTCTCAACTCCTCTCGTTTCTTTGCACTGAGCAGCATCTCCAGCCCTTTTTATTTATATTTATTCATTTATTTAGCATTATTTTTTGTTCGAGTGCTTGCCTAGCAAGCACAAGGCCCCAAGTTTGATCCCCAGTATACACATACCCGCAAAAAAATAGCATTATTTTGAGACACTAAACTGCCGAGGCTGGACTCAAACTTGCAATCCTCCTGCCTCAGCCTCCCATAGTGCTGGGATTACAGGTGTACACCACCATGCCTGGCTGTCAGTAGATGTCTGAGCTAAACATCCTTCTCATAGCTTTTTCATGAACCAGCACCTTCCAGGTGCTCAACCTCTCCCTTGTTTTCCCATATATGTACTGTACTCCACTTTTCCATCTGCATTTTCTTTTTTTTTTTTTTTTTTTTTTTTTTTTTTGTGGTGCCGGGGATCGAACTCAGGCCCTTGTGCTTACAAGGCAAGCACTCTAATCACTGAGCTAAATCCCCAGCCCATTTTCTTCTTTTTTTGTTTCTTGAGACAGGGTCTTGCTATGTAGCACAGGCTGGCCTCGAACTTGCAGTGATCCTCCTGCCTCAGGCTCCCAAGTGCTGTGATTACAGGCATGCACCACCATGCCTGGCTCTCCATCTGCTTTAAACCTTGCTTTCCCTCCGCCTGCCCCACCTGCACTCCACATGGCATGAGCACCACGAGGCCTGCTCTCACCTAGCCTCAGGCAATCATAATAATGAGTGACGACAGCTACTTTTGTGTCAAGGCTTGTTCTAGGCACTTTCCATCACTGGTTCACTTGATCCCCAGCAGGAGTTTAAAAAAGATGAAGGCTAACACAGGACCCAGCTTGTCTGATGGTTCAGAATGGAGCTCTCTAGGTTTATTTTGTTTTCTCCAGTACTGGGGATTGAACCCAGGTTCAATCACACTGATTTACATCCCCAGCCCTTTTTTATTTTTCAATTTGAGAGCGCATCTTGCTAAATTGCCCAAGCTGGGTTCAAACCTGCACTCCTCCTACCTCAGCCTCCCAGAATGCTGAGATTACAGGTGTGCTCTCTGGGAGACTTTAGTTCCATAGTCACGGTGGGTAAAGGAGGCAAGGTATACGCCAGGCTCTCCATAAATGCTTACCACGCGAAGGAACAATTTAATTGCCACTTTTATAACAGGTCCTATCAGTAATAAAACATAATCTCTAGGCAGCTCAGGTAGCCCCTGGGAGGTGAGCATGGCCAGGTTAATATTCTCATTTTACAGAGGGAGGCTCCAACTAAGTGAATGGGCAGAGACCTGCTTTCAGCTGCACAGGTGGTAATGGGCTCCTGTCCAAACTATAGCCCTCTGGGGCTAGGCTGGGGGTTCCTGTGTAGCACAGGACAGGAGCTGTACCATGCTGGAGGAACCTATCGGGACCAGCCATCCTGGGGTCTCAACCCTCACAGGGTATCAACATTGCTTGGGGACTTGCTAAATTGCCCAGGGTGGGCTCGATCTAGTGATCTTCCTGCCTCAGCCTCCTGGAGTGCTGTGATTATAGGTGTGCTGGGAGGGGGCTTTCAAAACTGCCAATGGAGTGGAGGTATGGCTTAGTGGTAAAGCACAATGTTCCATCCCCAGCACCACACACATACGCACACGCACAAACACACACACACGCTGTTGCCAGTGGCTAAAGTTTCAAATATTTTAATTAAGTGATTGGTTTGAGGTGAGATGGGAATTTTTCAGTAAAAAGTACTTTCATTTGTCATTCTACAGATGAAGCAGCTGCATTTGGAGCAGAATTACAATACTGCTAAAAGCTAGAGTGTTTCCAGTGCTAGGCCTGGCTCTAAACAGCACAAGTTCATCTGATCTTGCCTATAACCCTGCAGGGAAGGGACGCCATCAGCTCCAGGATTCAGGTTAGAAACAGTAAGACAGGTCCAGAGTCACGCAACCCACACATGGTGGCGTGGGAATACAGCCCTAGAGAGCCGGCCACAAAGCCCACCTTTTCTGCCATTCTTGACCCCATAGCTATCAAATGCAGACTCTCGAAGGAGCCAGTGATGGAGCCAGGCCAGGATCCCAGAAGTCAGAAGCTGCGGTCTAAGATAAGGCCTACAGGACCCCAGCGCTGGCCCCAGGGGAAGGGCTCCTGCTGGGCAGTGTCCTTCCATGGTGTCCTCTATGCCCCCCAAGGGGCCCTGACCAGCCCCTGCTGAGCCATCCCCTCCCAGTGCTAACTGATGAAGTCTCCTAATTGCCATCACAAGGAGGCAGTTAAGCCCAGTTAGGGAGCCAGTGCTAATCAGAGCTCAGCTCCCTGCAGCCTGAGCACCCAGGGTCTGCAGGAACCTGGTGCCCACCTCTACCCAGCCCCAGGGAGAGGTGCTGCAGGTATAGAGCAGGCTAAAAGTTCCTATTCCTCTCTTGCTCTCCCAAGATCAAGGTTTGAGCACCTCGGTTTACCCCCATCTTAGTTTTCTCATTGCTGAGACAAAATACCCAACACCCAAAGTTAAAGAGAGAAAAGTTTATTTAGCTCACAGTCTGTAGATGTTTCAGTCCATAATCAACTGGTTCCAAGGCAGGGTGGCATGGCAGAGGGGCATCACAGAGGAGAAACAGTTCATGGCAGGCAGAAAGTAGCAAAACAAGCAAGGGGCCTTAACAGCTTCTTTCTGCCCCTTTAATATTCTATCTTGACAACTGAGATTAGCACGGATGCCAAACCAATCATTGAAGTGATTTAGTAATCACCCACCCCTAATCCCAGCATTGCATCATGAATCAGTCATACACTCGAGATCCAGCCACCTCTGAAAAAGCCCCACCTATGACAGCATGAGGCTTTGGGGGAATATCTAAACACAGGTCATAACACCCCCCCACACCTGTTTTGGGCAGTGCTGGGGATCGAACTCAGGGCCTTGTACTTGCTTGGCAAGCACTCTACCACTGAGCTAAATTCCCAGTCCCAATACCCCTCACTTTTATGTCACATGCAACTATCTCCCAGTCCCACTAGACAAGACTTGCTTTCCATGGCAACCACCAACACTCACGTCACCACTTTGTTCACAAATACTTGCCCCCGGGCCTGATGGTGCACACTTGTAATCCTAGCGCTCTGGAGGCTGAGGCAGGAGGATCGCCATGAATTTCAAGCCAGCCTGGGCTACATAGTGAGTTCAAGTGCAGCCTGGACTACACAGCAAAACACTGTCTCCAAAAAAAAGAAAAAGAAAAAGCTGACTTCTTTAGGGGTTGGGGATTTAGCTCAGTGGTAGAGCACTTGCCTAGCAAGTGCACGGCCCTGAGTTCAATTCCCAGTACCCAAAAACAAACAAACAAAACAAGACAAGTACTTGTCCCATCTCATCCACTCTGCTTCAAGTCTATACAGGTAGGGCACAGACTTGAAGGGGCTGAGTGGGTCAGTGATCTGCCTAAGGTCACACAGAACTTGTGTTCCTGGAATACATGTGTGGTAAGTCCTTCAGTGGCCTCACCTCCAATATTCCTGGTGGAATACAATAGATGGATGGAACGTGAGCTTTGTACCTTCTTTCCACAGCCTACAATGTGCTAGATCATCCCATTTAATCTAATGCTTGCCTCTATTCCTGAGAACACAGTGCCATGAAATTCAAGAAGTCCTCCCTGGCTGGAGGTGTAGCTCAGTGGTAGAGAAGACCCCAGGTTCTATCTTTAGCATGAAGCACTTTCTGGGAACATAGTCCCTGGAGACTGCAGACAAAGAATCTAGCTCTCTCTTTCATTAACTCACTCTGTATCCTTGAAGAAATTGTTTCCTTTTTGTGGGCCTGTTTCCACACCTGCAAAACAAGGAGACCAGACTGGAAGATTCCTTAGTTCTTTCCAACCTCTATCTCTTCTGCTGTGGGCAAAGAGAGGGAGAAGGGGGGACTTCCCTCTTCTGTGCCATCAAGGCCTGGGGGGTGAGGAGGATACCCGCTTTGTTCTGAAACTGTGGGGCCCCACAGCTGAACAGGAATGAAACTGTCCTGACAGGGACCAAAGGCGGAGGTTGGGGGTGTGCAGACACGATGATCACACACAGAGGCATGTGCACACATACACGCACGCTCCTGCCCCCAGGATGCAATAGTGTTGAGCGGCCTGGACTTGGGATCTGCTCTCCCCGGCTTGGAGGAAAAGTAAGAAGTAGGCTGGATGCAGATTCTGGCCCACATTAGGCCAGGCAGTTCGCCTCCCCCTTATTCTACCTGTGTTGGGCTCACACCGGGCAGGCAGGCAAGGAAAGCTGAGAAGTTGGAGGGTCCCTTCCTGGTACCTTGCTGGCCTCAGCAACACCCTGATCCCATGCCCATATTTAGCCTCTTCTGCTTTCTGACTCTTCCCAAGCATAGTTAAGAGTCCACTAGCCTAGTTGGAGATTTAGCTCAGTGGTTAGAGTGCTTGTTTTCCAAGTGCAAGGCCCTGAGTTCGATCCCCGGCACCAAAACAAAACAAAACAAAAAAGAGTCCACTAGCCTGGGTTCTAATCCTGCCTCTGCCACTCAAGTCCTACCTATGTCAGCATGGGCCAGTTTTCTCTTCTATAAGATGGGAATAAGCAGGGCATGTTGGAAAACACCTGTAATCCCAACTACTTGGGAGACTGAGGCAGGAAGATCACAATTTCAAGGCCAGTCTGGGCCACATAGACCCTGTCTCAAAATAAAATTTAAAAGGGCTGGGGATATGGGTCAGTGCTCCCTGAGTTTAATCCCCAGTACTGAAAATAAATAAAATTTAAAAATAAAAGAGATGGAGACAGAGAGAAAGGAGGGGAGGGAAAGAGGAAGTAAAAAGAATTGAGATGTTATTATGTACATGTGCCAGCTCCCCAAGATGAATGTAATTATCATGTATTGCAAACATGTACTAGTAAAATTTACAAAAGCAAAAAAAAATAAAGACTAAAATAAAACGGGAATGGGAACAGTGGGAATTGCATACGGCTGTTGTACGTATATGTGTGGGGCTATACGGCTGTTGTACATATATGTGTGGGGCTAGAACTTGTCCACCCATGTGGCGGCTCCCCTCCCAGTACCAGCAGAGCAGAGGCCCAGGGCTAGGTCTAGGAGTGTGCAGGAGCCAGAGGGCATCCGGCCGCAGCACCAGGTCCCTTGGCAGCCTTCCCTTTCCTGTGGTGAATCACTGTTCACAGCCCTGGGGACCCAGGAGTCCCCTGCTTGCCGCAAACATTACCATTGTCATAGAAACCAGGCCTCCCCTTCCTCTTTTGCTGATTGATTTCACCTCATCGTCTCCCAGGCTGTATCTGGTTCCTAGATCTCAGCTTTTGACTCACTGATTGACTTAACTGCTTCTCATTTATGTCCCCAAGCGGATGGCAGTTTCATTAGCACTCACGGTCTGTACCCTCAACCCTGCAGGCCCCACTCCCTTCCCTGCCAACTTTGGCTGGGTACCCCGTAGGAAAGCACCTTCCCTAGTAGGGTGCGGGAGCCTGTGCCTGGGGCCTGGACTCCATCTCTCCCGTGCCACCGGGACCCCTACCGCGCCAGGGCTTGACGTTAGCAAGGGCAAGGGAGGTGGCCACGGGAAGAGGCCGGCGGACACAGGCGCCACCTGCTGGCGGGGAAGGGACCAGCCTCGTGGTGTCCGGCCAGTGGGTGTGTCCAGACCAGTGCAGGAAGGCAGCTGACCTTGGGTTGGACAATCATCCTCCTCATTTGCTTGCCCATTCATTCATTCATTCATTCATTCATTCATTCGTTCATAAGCATTTCCTCAATTCAGTCTCTGTGTCCTGTTGGGACGAGCAGAATAGCCAGCACTTCCAAAGGGGAAGTCAGCATGCCAGAAAACAGGAGGCACAATCACAGTTGAGAGCAGGCCTCCCTGAGGAAGAGGTGATTAAACCAAGTCCTGAACAATAACAACCGACATTTATTAAGCACTTTCTGCATACTAGACACTATGTCAGTACTTTACATGCTTCTTCCCACTAATCACACAACAATCCTGTGAGGTGATTGCTATTATTATCTTCATTTTATAGCTGGGGAAAACAGGTTCAGAGATGCTCAGTAATTTGCAGAGGGCTCACAGGTAGGAGGAGGGCATCCCGCCTACCTGCAGGCTCCTGCTTGAATAGCCACAAGGCAGACTGGGAGAAGAAATGCGCTCTAGGCCCGGAAACCGCTGGCTGTGGTGTAGACAGAGGAGGACAGACAGGCAAAGGAGGCCAAAAACGAGCACCCAGGGAGGTGGGATAAAGAATTCTGAGAAGACGGGGACACCAGCAGGATCAGAAGTCAAAGGTGGCAATGCATACCACACAGCCCCTGCTCACAGAGGGCCCTGGGCAGTGTGGCAAGGTGGGGCAGAGAATCTCAGGGAGGCTGAAGTCCCTCCGCACAGGTCAGAACATCAGGACTTGGGCCATCAGGATGTTGATCCTCCTGCCTCAGCTCCCGAGTGCTGGGACTACAGGTGTATGCCACCAGGCCCGGCTTGTGCAAGACTCATTTTGCCAGCAGTGACTGAGAAGAGGGGTTTCCATGCTTAGGAATCTGAGCTATCAGCCAGAAATCATGCCAACGAGCTGGGTGTGGTGGCACAGGCCTGTAATCCTGGCACTTGAGAGGCCGAGGTAGGAGGATCACATTGAGTTTGAGGCCAGCCTGGGCTACATAATGAGTTCAAGGCCAGCCTGAACTACATAGGGAGACCCTGTCTCAAAAAATAAGGGTGAGCATCATGATTGCCTTCCTGCTGTATATGCACCCCAGACTAGGTGCTGGGGGGCTGAGGAGCCTGGTGACAGGACATATATGCCTCAGCAGACAGTACCCGCTTTGAAAGGTCAGATGAGGGCCAGGGAGAGGAGAGATTAGGCAGAGTGTGGGAAGAAGAGGTGTGGTGGAAAATAGGGTGACACCAAATATTTGGAAGTGTGGTGTGGGTGTGCATGTGTGTACAAGAGAGGATGTTTGAGAGAGAAGTATAGATGAACATGTACAGTTTCCAAAGAGCAGACACTTACCATCTACTGAGTACCAGGTGCTGGGAACACAAGAGGACAGGACTCAGTCCCTGTCCTCAGGAGCTTCCAGTGTATGGGAGTGACAGGGTTACAGGAGAGTGCGATGAATGGCAAGGGACATCCAAAAGTGACCAAGGAAGATTTCTGGCAAAAATCACACCTGCGTTGAGCTCTTCAAGGTGAACCAGCCTTACCCAGATGAAGGGTGGGGTGGAGAATGGGAGGGTAGGAAAGGATCAGCTGACAGTGGGCAAGGGCCAGACATGGAGGCCGCAAAACACACTAAGGAATGTGAGGCTAATGGCAGCAGGGAACTAGTACATGGTTTCAAACAGGAGAGTTTCATGATCAGATTTTTTTTTTTGTGGGGTGCTAGGGATCGAACTCAGGGCTTTGCACTTGCCAAGCAAATGATCAGATTTTTTTCAAATGATTTCTCTGGCCACTGTTTGGAGAAAGAATTGAAAGGAGCAGAAAAGGCAAGAGTGGTGGCAAGGAGACTGTTTAGAGGCTGCTAAAAGCAGGAGGTGATGATGGGTTGGATCAAGATAGTAGCAGAAGGTGGGAAGTGGATTGATATAAGTGTTTTTTTAATTTTAATTTTTGGATGGTACTGGGGACTGGACCCAGGGCCTTGCACATGCTAGGCAAATGCTCTACCACTGAGCTACATCTGCAGTGCCTAGGAAATGTTTTGAGGTTTGACTGAGAGGCCTTGTTGATAGACCAGATGGGAGGAATTAGAGGAAAGGGAAGAATGAGCAAGCAGATGGATGGTGATGTCACTGATGAGAAGCTGAGGAAGCTGGGGGAGGTTTGAATGTTGGAGACAGAATCAAAACCTGGGCCCCCAGTTCCCAAGCCAGCACCAGTTTTCCTGGTGGGGGCTGCTGGGAGAGGGCAGGAGAATTCAGGATGGAGGAAGAGGAATGTGGGGAAGGAATGAGGGCAGAAAGAAGAGAAGAATGAACAGTAACACAACAGCCTACACCACACAAGGCATGGTGCTGCATGCTTTGAATAGGTCCAGTTAAATCCTCACAAGACCATCCTTTCTAAATCAGCCACCTCAAGCCCTTTACCACCACATCTTACCATGTTTTTCTTTGTAGCGATTATCACTAGGGAAAGAACATTACCTGCTTGTTTACTGTCTGCCTCTCCTCCCCGACAGAATATTGGCTCCGCCAGAGCAGGGACTTTGTACATTTTGTTCTCTAGTGTATGCCTGGTGCCTAGAGGCCCAGGAGGGCGCCGGACACAAAGCCAGTCTAAGCAAATGACCTGGGGGGCTGGTAAGACCCACGGAGATTTCCAGGCCTCAGTCACCTAGGTTTCACTGGTAATCAGGGATTGACAGGGAGCTGTATTGTTCCCCACGGGTTGCATGTCCCACCCAAAGTCTGGCGGAAGCTTGAGGCAACACCTGAGGAGTGCGGAGCAGACCACGCAGCCTAGGCTAGCAGGGCACAAACACTGGCCACCTAGGGTCACAGCCCAGCCCGGAGCTGCTCCTGGTAATTGTCCTGCAGCACCACCTGGTGGTCGGGGTTCAGAGAGGCGTGTCTTTGTGGCCCTGGTCTCCCCTGCGCCCTAGGATCCTGGAAAGCTGGGGCCTGCCTAACACTTCCACACATCCTTCCAGTCTGCTCCCTTTGCATGAACCTCGCTCATCTTTTTTTTTTTTTTTTTTTGAACCTCACTCATTTTTAGGGGACTCCCCTTCATCCAGGAAGCCTCCCCACCCTTCTCCACCTTCTGCAATCACTCCCTCTGCAGCCTGCAGGCACTAACAGGTATCATTTTCTACCTGTAAGGTCCAGGCTCTGGAGTCACACAGCTCTGGTGTTGAACACTGAAGTCTCCACTCACTAGCTGTGTGACCAGCGCAAGCTACGTACGTAACCTCTCTGAGCCTCAGGTCCTTCATGTTGAGCACAGACAGCGATTCCAGATCCAAGACATTGTGAATGAAGACTAAATGATACTAAGGCTGAAAAAGCCTGCACTAACCAGGACCTCAGGAAACGGCAAGTCTCTTTCTACCCTGTCTCTGACTGCCTCGTGCCTTCCCTGGAAAGGGAAGCACAATGGAACAGGAAGCAGAAGTGGGTCACAGGACCCAGGTCCCCTGGGCTTCAGTCTTCCTCTCTATAAAATGAGGCCACCAGATAATGGATGAACTCCTTCAATTATTCAAAAAACATTTTGGGGGGTTTGTTTTTTGAGACAAGGTCTTACTACGTACTCTAGGTTGGCTTTGAACTTGTGACAATCCTCCTGCCTCAGCCTCCCAAGTGCTGGGATTACAGGAGTACGCCACCACACCTGGCTTCACTCCCTACTAGTCAAGCTCACATTTTTTACAGAATATTCTACGCTCTATGTCACATCTGTCATCTGTGCCTGACTGTGTCCTGTGCTTCTGGATCTCCTACTGGTACCTAGCACAGCGTGGGGCACAGAGTGCAGTGAAAGAAGTCCTCCTTGACAACCTATGAAGGTATGTTTACTGCCTCCGCTCCCACCCAGGGGAGCACCAGGCTCTGGCTGGCACCAGGTGCCCCTCCCCCTCCCCAGCCAGAAACCAGAGCTGGCGCCACCGGGTGAGGAATCTAGGGACCAACTGTCACAGCTCCAGTATCACCCGCCTTCTGGATGCCTGGGTCCAGCCCTGAATCCCAGCGAGTCCCTGTCAGCCAGCTGTCTGGGGGCCCGGGCCCCACTACAGCCCCTCAGAGCTGCCCTCCCTGGGGAAATCAGACAGCAGAGATCTGGTAGTGGGAGTGTTGGGGTTGTCCCAGAAGAGGGGCAGACATGTTTATCTGTCCAGAACCAAACCTCAGGCTGGGCCTGCAGAGCCTCTGAAGAACAGGTAACAGTGCCCCCCTGCCCCCTCCAATCTCTGCGGACTCTCTGGCCACACTCTCTGGATTACACGGGCTAGTTTCATGTCTCAATGAGGGCAAGGATCAAGGCTGATATTTCTTCCATGTGGTCTATAGAATGTTACCCAATATATTCTCATTAGTTGAAATTAACTAATAAGTTCCATGCCTTCTAGCAAGAGAGAGAAAATGGCTTGTACCTCAGCAGGAAGGAGGGCAGTTAGA
>PVJO010031903.1:0-13938 GCA_004026905.1 Hystrix cristata
ATGTATATGGAAAAATCAACCAATAACAAATGCTGGCAGGGCTGTGGGGAAAAAGGAACACTCCTCCACTGTTGGTGGGAATGTAGACTGGTCCAGCCACTGTGGAAATCAATATAGAGATTCCTCAAAAAACTACAACTGGAGGTTCCATTTGACCCAGCTATTCCCCTACTAGGGATCTTCCCAGAAGAATTAAAATTGTCATACCATAGGGATGTATGCACGACCATGTTCATAGCAACACAATTTGTAATAGCTAAGTCTTGGAAACAACCTAAATGCCCAACAACCAATGAATGGCTAAAGAAAATGTGGTTTTTCTACACAATGGAGTACTACACTGCCATAAAAAGGATAAACTAGAGTCATTCATATATAAATGGATGTTCCTTGAGAACATACTTTTAAGTGAAATAAATCAGACACTCATGAGCACACATCGAATTGTTTCTCTGATATGAGAAACCATAACTGTAAATAAGGACAAAGAGGTGTAATAGATATTATATAAAAGGAGGATTGTGTGCAGAGGAGAGGAGTGCTAGAAAGAAAGAAGGGGAAAAGCAGAAAGGCAACAGGGGAAAGAGAGGGGAAAGGGAAAATATGGAAAATGATGAATGAACCTGCTGTAAATAGGGAGGGAGGGAGCATAGGGGAGAGGCGGGGGAGAGGGGGGAGAACCAAGATACATCATGTATAGGTACAGAATAAATGTAATGAATGTGACCATTGTATGTAGAATGTACCAATACATGTTCTTGGTTTAAAATAAAAATAAAAAAAAATTTTGCCAAACACTTCTGTTTGCAAACCAAATTGTTTGCAAACAAAAGCATTTGTGAACTGAGGTACCACTGTAATCCTAATTTCTCCCTTCTGTCCCTTGTATCATTGCTGTCATTCATTTTATTTACATATAAACATACATAAGCATGCATAACTGAGTACATTGTTATTTTTTATTTTGAAGAAACCATTATTTGTTTGGTCAAGAATAAGAAAAATAACATTTTTGTGTCATTTTCACCTAGTTTCTTCAGGGATTTTCCTTTATTTTTGAAGTTCTGAGTTTCTAACTCACATTATTTTCCCTTTTTCAAAATAATTTAACATTTCTCAGGGCTGGAGATGTAGCTCAGTGGTAGAATGCTTGGCTAGCATGCTGAAGTCCTTGGGTTTAGTCTGCACCCTACAAAGAAGTAACATTTCTTGTAAGGCAGAATGATTGGTAGTAATTACCTCAGTTTTATTTATCAGAAAGAATATTTCTCCTTTATTTTGAAGGATAATTTCAGAGAGTTCAAAATTCTAAGTTGTTATTTTTGTCTCTGAAGACTTTAAATATTTTAGTTCATTCTTGACTGTATAGTTTCCGAGGAAAAGTCAGACATAATTCTGGTTGTGTTCCTCTGCATGGAACGAAACCAGAGGCATGTTAGTCTGCCTCTGGTTTCGCTCAAGTAATTTTCTTTGCCTTTGGTTTCCTAAAGTTTGAAAATGGCATACCTTGACATAATTTTTGACATTTATCCTGCTTGACATTTCCTGAGCTTCCTGGATCTGTGGTGTGTTGTCTGATACTGATTTTGGAAAATTCTCAAGGCATTTTTTCAAATATTTCTTCTGTTCTTTTTCCTACTTATGCTATAGTCCTGTGGTTAGGTCTTAGTCTTTTCATGAATCTATGCCTCTGGACGGTGAACTAACTTTGCAGGTACTTCTCAGCCTGCCCTCTGCGAGGCAGGACGGAATGGCTAGCATGGGCTGGAGCTGGGTATCTCTCTTCTCTCACATTGAATCTGGCTAGATTTGAGTATTTCTCTCAATACTTTATCAGTTAGGCTCTGATAAAACTTCAGCAAGTTCTTCATTTTTCTTTGGGCTTGGACTTATATAGTGGTGAAATGGCTAGCACACCAAGAAGATCATTATTGTTGCTAAGTACTGGACCTACTAGGGGTCTCCCTCTAGAAAATTGAAATTGGACAACACATCAAGTATATTTAGTCCTTCTATTGCAAAACCAAAATGAAAAGATGAACTATGGGTATCTTGTACTATGACTGTGGCATGAAAACTATAGCTGGTGGTATCTTTACCTTTAACACCACTTCCAATGTCACAATTGAGTCTGGCATTAGAAGACTGAATGAGTTCAAAGTTCAATAGAAACTTTACCACTTGAGACACTGTCACCTATAATATGTGTTAATTTACATAACAAAATTTGCCTCGGTTTATTCTTAATTATATTAGTTGGGCATTCTGATTTTTACTACATTAATATTATTTTTTTCAAAAGAGGCTTGGAATTTGAAGTCCTAATTCATATTGAACGCTCAGTTACAATGACCTATCATAATCCAGTGGTTTTTTTTTCCAGTTGTCAAATGATATGATAAAGTTAAAGAATAGAAGCCCTAGAGGTTCTTTATTTTGTGGCCTTCTAATCCTTTTGGGAGTAATATTGTTGGAGAAAACAAAGTCATAGCAGTGAGGGACACATTTGGAGAAGAGGAAAAAAGGACAAAGACTCCACTAACAGATTCTGAGGTCAGCTTTAGTAAGGGGTCTATAGCCATGAGAGTAATTCATAGGTCTCAAGACTCTAAGGTGGGGACTACTTGTTTCTCATATTAAGTGATATCTTTAATTTAGTGGGGAAAATGTTGGTAGACCTTTCATATTGCCCCCGAAGTCAACCAACAAAGTGAATTTTTGATATTTTCTTCTAGTGGCTCATCATATTGGGAAAAAGAATTGCTTCAAAGTGATTGTGGAATATAATCTTACCTTTAGAAGTTTGACTCAAAGTCAGCAATGAATGGTTACTACAGATAGGAGTGCAATTAATAACAAGGCAAGAAGTGTGTAGTTCCCTAGGGGACCACTTCTAGGTTCGTCTTTTCCTATAAATGCAGTGGATTATATGACGAGCCAGCTAGGAGAATTGTGGAACACAACTATGAAAACATTATACTAGCCAAATAAATGGATTTTATCAAGTATATTAGCATCACACTGTTCTTGCAATACGAAAAGACATACAATTTCTGTTCCCTGAAAAAACAAATCCATCTCATGGAGGAAATCAGTAAGCAAACCCAAAAGCTATAGAATATCATAGCTGGGTGGTTCCTTAAAGGTTATCTGTTCAACCATCTCCTATAGATGTGACACCATGCCCAGAGAGCTTAGTAACTTGTTCATATTTACATTGTGAAAGGTGAGGCTATGACTGGATTGGAATCACAAGTCTCAGTTTCTCTATATACTATGCATCTAAAGCAGTGGTTCACAATTTCCCTGAAATTTTGCCCCTCCAGGTGTCATATTTGGCAATGACTGAGGACATTTTTGGCTCTTACAACTGGTTGGGAGTTGCTGCTGACATTTAGAGGGTAGGACACACAGATCCTTTTGGCCATCGTACAATGCACAGGATAGTCCCTATAAGCAAAGAGTTATCCCGAGGTTAGTACTGAGGCTGAGAAAATCTGCTCTGCAGCTTTAAAAATAAACCTTAGTGTCTCTGGTTAAACAGAGTACAGGAAAATCTAGTTTTAGAGGCTAGCAGATGGTTTCCAAAGGATTTACCAATGTGTTTCATTAGTAATATAATCTAATGTGAGAATCTGAACTAAGTTTTAGTGAACAACAAAAAATATATATCAGAGACACATGTACTTCAAAAAAAGGCCGACAGTCTTACATTAACAAAACACGAAGTGAGAAATAAACAGAGTGATACTGTTATATCTAGACACTGTATAGGATAGGAAACAGTTTTGTAGGCTTTTTTTTCACGAGTCTTGCAACTGCCATGTGAAATAGGAAGAAGAATTTCTTACAAATAAGAAAACGAAAGCTCAGAGAGCTCAAATATTTATCTTTGTTTCACAGCACTGGAGTTGGTTGCAAACTCAGAAATTCTGTCTGTAACTGCTTTATTCTCTCTACTTTTATATGATGTCCATACAATATATGGAAGTTGTGTGTGTGTGTGTGTGTGTGTGTGTGTGGAGAGAGAAGCTATAGTTTAGAACATGGGCAGGTTGTGTCTCTTGTCTTTTTCAAATAACATGCAGATGAAACATTACTTTTTAAATCTTACATTTTCACAGGGAACCAGAAAAGAAAAATAGTAGTAATATGTTATAGAAGCAGTTTCGCATTAAAATGGATTAATTTTAAAAATCATAACTTGTCTAAAGCCTCTTTCCTTCGGATCATTAGGCCTGTGTTAAGATTAGGTGGAGAAGGCCATCACCAAAACCTTGGAGGGTCCAGATAAATGTCACAGATGCTTTCGGCTAGTTTTTTGTGCACTTTTCACATGACTTCTCTGCTTACCGATGTCACTGCAGGTATAGGAATGGGCTACAAGTGACAGAATTTCGTTATGATCTTTTGGCATCAAAGACCATCATTATCAAGAACGTCAGCTCTGCTACCTTGGAACTAAAATGTTTATTTTTCAATTTCTCTCTCAGTCTGATTCTGTCCTTGTTTTGTGATGAATTTTACCAGAAATGTTGTTTCCAGCTGAGTATTTTAGTGGTATAACATTGGATGTTAGTAGGGTGTCTCTGGTGGGTTCTAGATTTTTATTGTTTTAAAATTGCAAGACAATTGTTTCTTCTGTTTTAAGATATTATTTGGAGTTTCTTAATTTTGAACCTTTTAATATAGACTTCTATGTAACATGTAATCATTGGTTCATACACATAGAACAAAATCAGGTCATTTATTATAGGAACCCATTTAACACGCCTACATTTGATTTTATACAGCCCAATTCTGAATGCTTTTCCAGTAGGCAATTTCTTATAGGTCTCCAAGGTAAAACAATTCATCTTCAAATATCTGTAATCTTTTTAATCTTTTTGTCCCTCTGGCAGAATAAGGAGAGCTTTGTTTCTTGTCTTTACTTCCAACCATGTTTCCATTTTGTACCCAACCCCTCAGTTGAAGGACATTTTTTCGTTGAAGGTAATATTCTCCTGAATGCCCTACAGAACAAACCTGATGTGTTCTTGGCCTCCCACGGTCCAGAGACAGGAAGTCAGGTTTGCTCTGGACTTAGCCCTCATGGAATGCTTTGTGCTGTATTCGTTACTTTACGCTGTGCCTATTCTAGGAAGGCTGGCAGGGAGAGGTGCTGCAGAGGCCTGAGGGCAAAGAGAAAGTGAAGGTTCTTCACAGCAACCCCAGGAGCCCCCTGGAGTGGACATCAGAAATCAGGATGGAAGTGTTAGGAGAAGTGCAAGAGAATATTAGGATATCGTCCGGAGAATCCTCTAACAGTAGCTACAAATCCAGGTGCTGGCATTCCAACTATTAATATACTTTAATTTATTTACTCAATATTTTGTTTAATCAAACAAACATTTGTTAATTGATTGTGGACAGTTCCTACCCCCACCTTCTCAGGGAATTAACTGTCCAGTATTCTCAGGAAAGAGTCCTCTTGGGTATGAATGTGCCCATGATCTGGCTGGCCAAGAGTAGGACAGCACTGTATTGTATTACTCAGTACTTGAACTAAGGACATTCAAAGAATTTAGTGGCCTGGACGCTGTCACAGGGCTGCCAGCTGGCTCACCTCCTGCTGGTCAGCGTGTCTTCTAAGAGAGAATGACAGAGCCCCTAATGTTAGCCAGGCAGATAAGGTACACGTACCTCATGGTGGGCAGGAATACTGACCCCCTACATATGTGCACACACACATGCACACATACGCTGTGGGGAATCCCGTAGAGACTGGCAGAAACTTATCTTATGTTGCTATAAAGAAATACAGATGTGTGTAGATCGAAGTTGTGGTTGTGATTTTGAAGTACTGAGCCTAATTTTACAGGCATGAATGAAATTTATTCTCATCACTCTGGAGCTATGGTTTTGTATAAAAATGTGCTGCAAAGGTAGTAAGGGCCAGACTCTGAAAAAGAGTGAAAAAGTGGAAAAACAATGTATCAAAAAGTTCCAGAGGTGGATTAAGTTTATGCATGTTTGAGGACCAAGCATATTATTCTGTAGATATTTTTGCAAGCTATTTCTAAGGTGATATTTAGATAATATTTGTACCTTCATATGTGTACAGCTAAAAGTAGAGTTATAACTATAAAGAAGAGAAAAAGCTCAAGTTCATATTCTCCGAACATTCTCCCCTAACCTATTTCTCCCATTTGTTGGAGAAATAAAATAATTATCAACCTTTTCTTTAGCAAAATGAACTTATAATAACATAAATAATATGCATCAGAAGAATTAATACTAGGGAGAAGTAGGTAAGTAAGTAAGTGGGAAGGAACTTGAGAAAAAGAGATTTATTTATTTATTTATTTTTTTGTGGTGCCGGGGATCGAACTCAGGCCCTTGTGCTTGTAAAGCAAGCACTCTAATCACTGAGCTAAATCCCCAGCGTGAGAGATTTATTTTTGTGAGTTTCGCCAGCTGAGATATTAGGCCTGGTAGCTCGATGTTGGTCAGGTATCAGTGGGTGTGATGCGTGGAGCTTCTGATCCCTCCAACAGAGTCATCTTCCTGTTTATTAAGAGATTGGAATGTGGGGTGGGGCAATGAAACCTCAAATCATCCTGGCAAGTCTCAACAGGAGAAAAATGTGTGTCAGAAGCATCAGGAGAAGTCCATTTAGCAACAGGAAACTAATTGCTTCCCTTTTACTCCATGGGAAGAGCTAAGCCAGGTGGCCGGCAGGCAGCTGACAGATGAAGGTATTTCTTCGATTTCTTCCACTGTGGGCCATGGTTGTGGTCAGATGAATGTGAGAAGGCTAAAACAGCCATCTGGTGGCCGGTCACATTGTTGAATTCAGTGGCCTGGACTCTGTCACAGAGCTGCCAGCCAGATCACCTCCTGGTGGTCGGAATGTCTTATAGGAAGAACTGACAGCCTGTAACCTTAGCTAGGCAGCTATGGTACACGTAAGGTACATGTAACCTCATTAACTCACAGTGAGGTTGTTTCTCCATTTTTTAAAAAATAAAAATAGAATTCACAGGGCCACACTCTTTGACTTTAGCACACACCAAGATTGCCTGGAGGGCTTGTTGGGACCTCCAGAGTCCAACTCCCAGATTTTCTGACGCTGGAGATCTGGAGTGAGCTCTGGCAATCTGCAGTTCTAACAAATCCCAAGATGATGCTGTTTTTCAAATCTAGTGTCACAGAAAAAAACTAGTTAATGTGTTAGGTGTAACTATAACAAGAATTACATGATAATATACTTTTCTCCCTTCGTATTAACTCAGAATTCTCAAGTTTTTATCTTTGACAAAGTTATAAGGCAGCGTTTCCTGTATTAACCTTTCATAGAGAGTATTCCCAGTCAGTCATTGTTGTAGGTGATACACCTACTGTCACTCTCTCCCCCTTAGAGGTGCAAATCAATTAATGCTCTGATTTAGAATGTCTCATTACGTGGTCATAAAATAAATTCATGTCTAGTGTGGGCTGACCAGACCTGCAGGCTAGTTTCATTAAAAAAATCTATTGTATCTTCACACTAACAAGCATTTAATAAGAAGTAAGGTTTTTTTTTTTTTATTCCCTTCTCTTCTTGGAGACATACACTGAACTCCACCTCATATTCTGTGGAATAAATATTTTCCAGAGATTGTGGGCTGTGGAGACCTGGAGAGGTTAAAGGGGTGACTTATGAGGTACCTGGAGATGTTAGCTATTTTTTTTCATTAAAAATGGCAAATGAAAAAATGTAAATAAACTTTTTGCAAATAGAGAGGAGTAGGTGAATGGAAGGGAGGAGAGGGGAAGAGGGGGGAAAGCCAAAGATACATCATGTACGGGTACAAAATAACCATGTTGATTGTGATCATTATGTATATAATGTACCAATACATGTTCTTGGTTAAAATAAAAATTAAAAAAATTATTTAATATTTTTATGAAGAGCACACCTAATAGTTATTCTTTATGGCTGTGGAGAACAGAATAAAAAAAATTAACTCTTTTAAAAAAAAATGGCAAAGATAGGGTCTTCCTATACAACTTTTGGTCTGACTAAAGTAGGAATTGGCTAGGTGTGTCAAAGGAAAGAAAAACAATTTTGTAATATAAGTCTAGAAAAAGAGGAACATACAATTAATCAGTACAGGCAAAAAAAGGACAAGATGTTTTAGAAGAGGTGATGTGTTTGGTGACTTAATGAAAAGCTTGCCAGAGGCCACAAATTTCCTTCCTGCTTTCCATTTCATTTTCTACCTTTTCTTTCCTTCTCATTATTCACTAGATTTTTATTTGGCCTTAATATGTACAAATAGCATTCAAGATTGTAGGGGAAGAAATGGCCCAGACATAGATTCTGTTCTCAAAGAAGCACAGGTTGACAAGATCGCCATATTTAAGTTTACTTGGGCTCATAGTTGGTCTTCCATATCTGGAGGTTCCACATCTCTGATTCCATCAACCTAGGATAAAAATATTTAAAGAACTGCATTTGTACTAATATCTACAGATATTTTTTCTTGTCATTATTTCACAAGCAATACAGAATAACAGCTATTTACATAGCATTGACATTGTATTAGGTATTATTTTATTTTTTGTTTTTGTTTCTGTTTTTTTTCCGGTGCTGGGGATCGAACTCAGGCCCTTGTGCTTGCCAGGCAAGCACTCTAATCACTGAGCCAAATCCTCAGCCCCTTAGGTATTATATTTAATGACTTAAGGTATAGGACTGGATACACATAAGTTATATGCAAATATTCCCCTGTTTTATATAGGGGGCTTTAGCACTGTGGGTTTGGGGAGTGTGTGTGTGTGTGTGTGTGTGTGTGTGTGTGTGTGTGTCCTAGAACCAATCTCTTATGGATACTGAGGGATGACTGTATAATAATTCACCCCGATCCTTAATTCCTTAATATACTTAATAGCCTATAATCCTTAATATATTATATCATGATAGATTCCTTTGAGGAATGACATAATTTCTTCCCACCTTCCATCACATTTCCATGTGCTCTAGATAGTCCCTCATTTCCTCTTGAATCTTCTCTAGCATCTTCGGTCATTTAGTTTGATTTGTTGTTATTGCTGAGCAGATTTAAATGTGTGCAGCTCGTAACAGATGGGGCTGGATGTGTAACCCTCATGGGAACTGGACATCAGGATGAAGAATCTCCACCCTTCCAGCTGTTGAGCTGTAGCACATGGCCCAAAAGATAGTAAATATGCCACAGATCTGACAATTAAGAAGTTACTTAACTAGGTTGAGTAGTTGTCACCCCTGGCTGATCCTGATTCATATTGGATCACTTAATGGTTGAATTACAGTCATCAGATTAAATGATTTGCGTGTGGGGATGCTCGTTGAACATTTTATGGACTTGAAGTCCTGAAGGGCAGGTACCACCGTAGCATGGGAGTGTCTTTGAAGGGTATGGAAGCCTTAACAGCACTGTTGGTGCAGGTGGAGGGGCTGGGCTGGCAAGGAGGACTGGGGGAGCTGCCTTGGCTGCTGACCACGTGTCTTGTCCCCAGTTCGGACTAGGGAGCCTTCCTTGACATGCAGAGTGGTGGACTGGGGTAAACATCTTTTATTCAGCTGCTTAGCTATACATAGTCCATCTGTTTAGCCACTTTTGTGGTCCCAGCCACTGTTTACACTCAGAGCAGTCCTTACCCCTCACCAGCCCATTCTCGCAACAGACCTCAGCCACTTGCTTTCCATTCTTGCAGCAGTCCACACCTGCTTAGTCTACATTTCTACCAAAATACACGACAGTGGCCATGTGTCAGTAATGACCTTGGTTATATGAATTATTTACACTGGTCAGCATCAAGCTTGCTTTTATCAGTTGTTTACAGAGACTGATGAATTTCCCTTGGACTGAAATCTTGCTGACTTGGACTTAATGTCCCCCTCTCTGCAAGCCTGAACCAAAGTGTAGCCATCTTAGCTACATACCATACTTATCAATGGAGAGCAGCTGAAGTGCAGGAAATAGAGAAGCATACATTGTACTTGTTATAGAAATATAAGGTCTGAGGAG
The DNA here is from genome assembly GCA_004026905.1 of Hystrix cristata. Taxonomy (NCBI): domain Eukaryota; kingdom Metazoa; phylum Chordata; class Mammalia; order Rodentia; family Hystricidae; genus Hystrix; species Hystrix cristata. The sequence goes on from PVJO010031903.1 coordinate 10,035, forward strand.
TTGGAATCAGCTCTGCCTGTGTGAGCGTGCTAAACCAAAAATTCCAAAGGCAATGTGATAATGTTAGTAAGACCTACATTAGAGGGTTATGAGGTATAAGCGAGAAGTGTCAAGTGGTTAGCACAGTGCCTTCAATAAATATCAGCAATTCTTCTTTATACTCTCTCTCTCCCTCCCTCCCTCACTCCATCTCTCCTCCCTTAAAACCTCTCTCCCTCTCTCCACCTCCTCAAATACCAGCCACATGTAGGCTTCTTTCTATACAGATATTCCTCATTTAACAACCTACCTATTTAACAATCATTCAGACTTACTACCCTCCACTGGGACTTATAATCTGTGTTTGTACTTACAACGCAGGAGCATGAGCGGCAATGTGGCCTCATGGTGGCTTCCTCTATAGTATAGTGCTGTAACTTTTGCTGATTGTACTGTACAATACAGTACTATAGTTTTATATTCTGTTATACCTTACAGTACTGCACATAAGAGTTACACAAATGAAAGCAAAGTCATCAAGTTGGAGTTTCCTTTGACCATTTTTTTGTTCTGAATATTGTGCTTATGATATGTAATTTCTCGTTTAGTGACCAGTTCACTTAACGACCCAGTTGCAGGAGCAGAACTCGGTCATTAAATGAGAAAGGCCTGTTTTTAAGTGGTCTGGTGCTGTACTAAAGAGGGTCTCGAAAGATGATCCTCAGACCAACATCACTGGGATCTTGTGAGAAATTCAAATCATCGAGCTCTACTCAGATCTACTGAGTCATAAATTCTGGCAGATTGACCCAGCGATCTGTGATTTCATAAACTAGCTGGGTGATTATGGTGCATACTGAAGAGTGAGAACCACGGTAGAGTCATTCTCAGAAAGGAAGTGATGCTCAAAGCTAAGGAGTGATGGGGCTGTGTTTGTGGGCCACCAGCAGAAGCTTCCCGCTACCAGTCACAGGACTGAGACTGAGGCCCAGCTCTTTAGGAAAGGAGGCTGAGGGAACAGCTGGGAAAGGTGCTGAACACTATGCATCTTTCCTTTTTCCACCTTGGTCTCAGTCAACCAGCACTGAGGAAAGGGTGCAAGTCCCTGGAGGGAGTGGGGGTGCTAATAGTGACAAACCCTGTCCTATACTGGGGCAAGCTAGACAGAGGGGAGGGAAGCGTGTAATTCTGTGGGCCCCCGCGTAACCAGGGTTCATTTCTTACAGGAGCCAAACTTGTCTTTGCATCATCCATGTGTCAAGAGGCTCTACAGTTATGTGGAATGGATGCTAAAGATAAAAAAATTTTATTTTTATAGCTGAAAAAGAGCTTGGGAGGGTAGGGACGCAATAGGAGCTTGTGGGCAAGGTGTAATCATCTTTAGTCCCAAACTCTCTCATCCCCTGTGCCGTGGCTTTGCTCCTGCCTGACAGGTTTCCAGGCATCTAGGGATGGCATTTTCTACTTTGTTTTAGTGTTTTCTTTTCAAGGCCAGCAGCAGACTGTGGCCATGTTATTTGTGTCTGGTGGAGGCTGCCTGAAGCCCCTGAGATCGTGCACTTGTCTACGACCTGTCCAGGAGCACTGGGCTGGAAATCGGAAATGGGGTCTCATGCAAGTGTCCCTTGTAGTCAGGGCTGATGCTTTCTGGAGTGTTCCTGTAGAAACTTCAGGGGAGGAAATCATAGAATAATATAAGTGGAAGGACCTTTGAGAAATCATTTCACCTCACCCCCTGTGGAGAGCTCAGGACAGAGAAAACAAGGAAAGAATACAAAACTCAAGCCCCGACTCAATTCCCTCCTTCTGACACAATGTATGATTTCAGTGCTCCTTCCCTATGTGAGCAAAGGAAGTTATAATCAGAGAGTCAGAGGAGGCTCTTCTCCGCCCTCTCTTATTTGAGCTTTTATGGTGTAATACTCAACAACTTGGAAGTTTTAGCCTTAATCAGCAAGCTACGGATGGAAATTCAGCCTCACAATTATGATTAGAAATGAAAACAAGTGGAACCTCTGAGTGTCACATTGTCATTGAATAGAAATTAGCACCTGAAAATGTGAATGAATTCAGAGAATATTAAGTTCCTATTAGTGTAGTTCTCAGCTGCCAAATGAAAGAATCACTGGAAAGTCTTACTAAAAATATAGGTTCCAGGTCCTCATCTCCAGAATTCATAATTCACTGTATTCAGAGTAAAGCTCAGAAATCTGTGTTTTTAATAATCACTCCCTTCCTGCAAAGCATACACTAAGTACTTGTGTTTCAGGAAAAGGACAAATATTTTGTGAGTAGTGACTATGTCCTATCACTAACTTATAAGTTTCTGGCCAGCAAAAACTCCCAAGTTTTTTCATGTATCACCAGATAGCTCAGTCTTGTGGTTTTAAGTACTGTCTATACGCCACAAACTCCAAATCTTACTCTTGAGTTCAGAGAGCCCTCTCTGAGTCTAGAAGCACATACCCTCTCAGTAGATCGGTGCAGTTGTTGTAGACAGCTCACATCCAGCCTGTTGAAACCAGACTTCTGCATTCCCCTGTATTTACTCTACTTTTGGTAGTATCCATCTCAATGTGTGGCTAATGTATTCATCCAGTTGTTCAAGTAAAACACCTTGGGGAGTGTTTGACACATATCTTTCTCTTGCATTTCTATCCAATCTCTTAGGAAATCCTGTTAGGTGCATTTTTAAATTCGCTTCAGAATCTGTGCACCTACACTCTTCCCATCTGTGCACCTACACTCTTCCCATGATGATGTCTGAGCCATCATCATCTCTCTTGGTCAACATCCAGTTGTCTCCTCATTGGCCTAATTGGTCTCCATGCTTAAGCCTCTGCCCCTCTACAGTCTAATTTCAACATAGACGCCAGAGAGATTTTGGTATATAGTGATGGAATACTATATAGTATTATAGTATTATAGTGATGGAATACTATATAGTATCAGTATACTGATAGTTCCTGAATCTCCCAGTTTTCTTTAGAGTAAAAGCTAAATGAGTACAATGGACTGCAAAGCCTGTATTGTCAGAAATGTACTGAGTGCCATAGGAAACTTAGCCATTGTATGATAAGAGTTTGAATTTGTAGAAGGAAAAAATAACCACCGAAAATGTGAGTAGTTCTTGGCAAGTTACTGACTGATGAGCAGGACTTAACAGAGATGGTGAGGACCAGTATCCCAATATAAACAAGGAAATAGCCAGGAAAGTGAAGATGAGTGTGACACGCATGGCATTTCCTAGAAATACAATGTATGAAATGGGGTAAAGGCCATAAATAACCTGCATAAATTTTTTGGATATTTCTTTTTATTGTATTGAAGGCCTTTGTTAATAAGAAAACTGTACCTTTCAAGAACTATTCTGGTAGACAAGTGATCATTTAGTTAAGATGAAAAGTGTTTATTAAGTGCTTATTATGTTTTTGGCAGAAGAGTTATAATGAAAAATGTGGTGAGGAAGCCACTCTTCTTCAGAACTGGGAATCTAGTAGGGATGACAGCTGATGATACAACCAGATACAATCCCGTGAGATATGTTCTACGATGGGAGATACGGAGCTCATGGCTTAAGCCTATGAGCTTAACAGAGGGGTTGACATTTGAGCTAAGACTTGAGGGATGTGTAGCGATTACCAAAGCAAACAAGACGATGAAGTGTGTGATAGACAAGGGCGCAACATGTGTATAGACCGGAAGAGACCAACACCTTGTGTTGAATCCTACAAGACCCAGAAGTTCGGTGTAGCTGGAGTAGAATTTAAAAAGGAGAGAGTAAAGGAGAGCCTGGGGCAATGTATTCCAAGCCTTGAAAGAAAACAATCTCCAACCCAGATTGATGTACCCAGCCAAACTATCTATCAAATTCAACAATGAAATAAGATACTTCCATGACAAAGAACAACTGAAGAAATTTATA
>PVJO010031904.1:0-16420 GCA_004026905.1 Hystrix cristata
AATCACGTTCAATCTCTTGTGTCACATGTCTTAACTTCTCAACTTATTGTAACCAATGAAACATTCATATAACGCATAGCTATAAGAATCATGCAACTACTTCCTTGGCTCTATATGTTCACAAAGCAATCCTTCCTCAAGTCTGAAAAACGTGGTGAGTTCAGTTGATTAGGTTTTTCCTTTATTCTACAAGTCCTTTACCCTAACATCAATTTATGGGCTGTAGACAATTTAGTCTGCCCCCCCATCCTTCGCTCTGAGCTACAACCTCTACCCTTAAATTTTTCTTTTAATTTTTTTGACTCTGTGAAATTAAATTTTATTTTAATGGTACATTTTAGATATACATAGTGATAACATTCATCATAGGGTATTTGTACAAGTCCATGATATATTTTGTTGCTTCTTTTTTAAATTTTATTTTTGAGACAGGGTTTTACTAAGTCTGAGCTAAGTTGCTTGGACTTCCCGTCCTCCATCTTCAGCCTACCAGAATGCTGGGATTACAGGAGTGTGCCACCACACCTGGCTAGTGGTAATATTTTCAAAACGAAAAATGAGAAGTATCTTGCTTTTTCCATTCCTTATGTCTGCAAAATACTCCTTTTTACACCTTTATCCCTATGTTACGTCTGGAGGTGGGCTGTGACCTGCTGTCCTGCTAGAAAATATATTTCCCGGTGATCGTAAACCCAGCTACAGTAAAGAATTAAAAAAAATCGAGTTTAAATTAAGAGAAGACAATTTATTTAAAGGACAATTTATTTAAAAGTGCTGAAAAAGGGAGAAAAGGAGATGATAGCTACTCAACGAGTAGGGAGCAGTCGAAAGCGAAATACTCGTGGGCCCTCTGTCATAGCCCCTTTTTATTGAGGTTTTTCCCTTGGGTCGGCCCTTGGAATCTGGTTGGCTCCTGGGCTTATCAGTTATCTCTGCCTCGATTTCTCATACCTATGTGACTTTTCTTTGAAATTACGGGTGGGTGGCTCAGGGCCAGGTAATGCAGAGATTTAAGAATCAAAAGGGGGAGTTTGTGTCTTTATGTTAATCAGATTACCTGGGGACCTTCCCGGAACCAGTCTCTTAGCCTTTGTCTCTCTGACTGTTGGAATCTGGCTGCCTTTATGTTTCTAACTATTTGATTATAGGTGTCTGGCTTTCTGAGTCTAATGAGGCCTTTACCCTATCTTTTCTCTACCTATGGGGATCCCCGTCCCTACACCTATAGTGTTGAATAGGCGACGGAGGGCGAAGATGGATAAAAGTATTCGTGCAACTGTTACCAAACAACTCTACACACATTCTTCTCCAACCCTTCTTAGAGAAGTGTGCTGGATATTGGTGATTCTTGTAACATATACTTTATATATGATTATAGTACAAGGAGCTTCATTTTGAAAAACATGTTTGGCCTCCTGGAACTAATTTTAACTACCGGAAGTAGTGATATAGGAATAGGGCGTGGCCTGACCTGGCTGGGAAGACAGACATGACCTTGGGAAGTGGCTTTGACCTGAGGTCAGCCTGGGGCGCGAAATTCCAATAGCCCCTCTTCTCACAGGAGAGAAACTCTTGCGAGAACAGAATCCAGATAAATGTGAATGACACCACGAGTTTGCCCTCTTGCCTCTCTGGCCCCCTCGCTCGCCCCCTCTCTTCCCACACTCGCCCTTCTGCCTTGCGCGCTTGCCCCCTGCTTCCTAGTCTCCTAGGCCTTTTCAGATTCCTAACTGCAGCATCAGCTAGTTATTTTACCCACCTGGCCAAACCAGTCTCCCTTTTGTTACTTAAATAAACTTTCCTAATGCCCTAAAATTTGCTCCTGCAATTCATTGCCTGCGCGAATAAAGAACCTGGAGATATATTTTCTGAATTCCCCTTCCCATCCAACAACAGAAGCAATTAAAAAACACAACTAGTAGGGTTTGGGGATTTAGCTCAGTGGTTAGAGTGCTTGCCTAGCAAGCCTAAGTTTGATCCCCAGCACCAAGGGGAAAAAAAAAAAAACCCAAAAAACAAAAAAACCCACAACTAATTATTTTTACCTCCTCTCCTTTTTGGTCTCTGAAAATGTTCAAAATAACTACTTACACAGAGGATTCAGGCGTGTAGGTATTGGCAGCCTCCAAAAATGTACAAGACACGGATTTTTGCCTTTCAAAGAACAGTAACTAACAAGAGTGTCCAGTGAAAGTAGCTATCAATATAGCTGGCTCACCCTTGGAGCAACCAAAAAAATAACTAAATAAGTTTTAAGGGTTATCATCCTTGGACCTAATCTTATTCATCATATCAAAGACCTCCACTTTGTACCTCATTTAATAGTATGGAATCAGGGGGTTGGGGATGTAGCTCAGTGGTAAAGCGCTTTCTTTGCAAGAGCAAGGCCCCGAGTTCCATCTCCAGCACCCACATTAAAAAAACAGCACGCTCAGTGATTAGAGTGCTTGCCTTGCAAGCACAAGGGCCTGAGTTCGATCCCTGGCACCACAAAAAAAAAAAAAAAACCAGCAAGAAATCAGCTGCCATTAAGTCAAACCAACCAAGTCTTTGTCTTTTTCTGTCTCCTTTTCCCCAGCTCTTTTCTCTAGATGCCAAACACTTTTCTTTCGCCCACTTGGTGCCTCTTATTTTGCCATTTCTTCTGGTTCACTTCGTTATCCTAGCTTCCCAAACGTTCCAATGGCCCAGCAGGAAGCTCCTTCCCCCAACTCTTCATTGCTGGAAATCACTAAGCCTCCGTTTAGCTGTGGACATTACAAAAATGAGACCCTACAAATGGGTCTTGTTAACTATGCACCGGCTTCCTATATTCCATCTTTCTTAAATGCTTCAGATACACTCAAAGCTTGACTGACAGGCCGGGAGACTGGGCTCCCCGCGCAGGTGGGAGGGACATGTAATTAAAAGCCTGCAGGCAATCCTGGCTGAAGAGACTCGGAGCAGAAACTATGGTAGTAAATGAAGCGCACTCCAGGAGGTGTCGGCAGCGTGTTCAAAGCAGCCAGACAAGCATCCTCAGCGTCTCCCACGAACCACGAAAGTCACGCGCCGCAGGGCCAAGATGGCGCCGTCCCCCTCAGCGGCAGGAGGGGAGGGGCCGCGCGCGTCACGTGACCGTCCCCGCCAGCCGCCCCAAACACACGCCGGGCACCGGGCCGCTGCGGGGTCGATGTCACAACCCCACGAGGGGCATCCTCCCTAGTCCCAGCGAGGTCACCAAGCTCCGTCTCAAGGGCGGAGGGGTTGCAGGGGGGTCAGAAACGGGGGTGGCCGACCGTGTACAGGCAAAGCGGCCCACAGGGCCTGCGGAAGGGGTCCCTGCGGGCGGGAAGTCCGAGCCCTCGGCGCGCGGCGCCCTGGCGGATAGCCCACAGCAGGGAGCGAGGCTGTGGAGACTGCATCCGCACAGGCCGTGGGCGCTGACTGGCTCTCGGGGTCCCCGCTGCGCTCCGACCACGCGGTTTCCAGCCTCGAAACCAGCAGGACTGGCAAACAGCTTCGGCCACGCTGTCCTCTCCGCTAGCGGGGGGTGGGAGGGAGAGACCGTCCGCCCCCGGGAACCGGAGAGGGACGTCCGGTTCCTCCTGGGACAGAGGGGGCCGAGGCTGAGGGGGCGGCGGGAGCGGAGGGCGCCCCGCGGGACCGTCCCACGCCCCCTTCTGTGTGTCCGGGTCTGCGGAGTGGGCTCGGCCGCGCTGACCCCTGCGGGACGGCTACGCCCGGCGGGCTCTCCCCGCGCGCCCCAATGCGGCAGCTGACAGGGACCCAGGAGGGGACGGGCGTGGGGCGCGGCCTCGCCTCCCTCGCACCCCGCCTCCCCGGCGGCGGGGCCGACAATGTGGAGACGTGAGGGGACCCGCCGGCCGCCCCGGCTCTCCAGGGCTCCGCCAGCGCCCGCGCGTCCCTCCGCGGTCCGGGCGGGCGGCGAGCGGACCCGGAGTCCCGGCCTCACCATGGGACACAACGGGAGCTGGTTCTCCGCGAACGCCAGCGAGCCGCGCAACACGTCGGGCGCCGCGGCGACGGACGCGAACCGCAGCGCGCTCGGGGAGTTGGGCGGCGAGGCGCATCTGTACCGCCAGTTCACCACCACCGTGCAGATCGTCATCTTCATAGGTTCGCTTCTCGGTAAGCCACCCGAGGGCGCTGGCCCGGGGAGCTGCGCTCGGGGGTCGCCGGAGCCGCCGCGGGTTGCGGGGTGCCTGGCAGAGCGCACATAGTTGGAGGAGGAGCAGTTGCAGGGAAGGTGAGCAGGGACGGTGGACCCCGGGCTGGAAGCAGTGGAGTTCGGATCGGGCGTCCTGGTGGCCCGAGGACGGTGGGGGGTCCGCGGACGGCCCTGGCGGAGCGCGGGAGAGTGGGCACGTCCTTCTTCACCTCTGGTGCCCGGAGCGCGCTGCCCCCAGCTCGTGTTTACAAATACAACAAAGGTCCTGTGGGATTTTGTTGTGAGGAAGGACTATTACTGTCTGTTAAAGATGTGTTTTCTGTTCTTCTCTGTCCTCTATTAAAAAACAATCGTTTTGAAAGAGACTTATTTTGTGCGTATTTGATGGCTTCTTCGGAACACCGATTTGGTGGTCAACAACTGTGAAGTTAAACTTTAAATCCTTGCGGCCACTAGTGTGAGAATTACCAGAACTTCTTACTACTCTTAGGCTACTATTCAGAGCTACTCTTTAAATGACAAGTGACAGATACAGTCAATATTCATTTCCTTTGAGATTCGTCAAATATATCGTATACTACTTACAAACACAATATGTGTAAATTCTCTGATGTGGCATTATAAGGATATGAAAAGATTCTTTATGATTATATGTGATATTTGGGCAAGAGCAGTCTTTGTTTCAAAGTTGGAATAGGTTGTTTTTTCCAGTTTTCATGAAAATCAAGATAACTGACACAAAAAAGTCCATGTTTGGAAGAATTTTAAATGCTTGGAATTTCCCTTCATACTTTCTGTTATTGTCAACATCCCATTCCATTCTGTTGTAGTATCAATTCCATCTTTTCTCATGAGGGCATTTTCAGTAGACATCAGTGTGATTCTCTAGTTGTATATGCTTTTTAATGAGTGAATGTTAAATATGCACATCAATAAAATAGAAACCTGTCTTCCAAATGCTTTCAGCATTCATTTAACAAACACTGAACATCTAATAGATACTAAGCATATGATGCATGCAGTTAAATTCCAGTCTTGCCAAGCTTACAGATTACTGGAGAGGCAGGTGAAATGGCTGTGTTTTTATTTCTGCAGGTTTTCTCTGAAAGAAATACGTAATATGTATGTGTCCACTAATGTACATACATGTTATATATAGATACACACATATCTGTATATCTATATCTCTATCTGTATTTTCCCTGCATTGGTAACTTTGAAGAAAGATGGTATTGGGAGAATTTTTTTCATGGCTTGACTCAAAAAGATTGAGTGGTATTGAAATAGAACCCAGAACGTGTCTACAAGACATATCAAATGTTGGACATATAATAAATGTGTCTTCTGCTTTCCACATCCTTTCCATTTTTGTTGCTTGCATTGGATTTAGGAATTTATAGGTAAATCTCTCATTTCTGCTCTTTTCCACACAGCACTTGTGAGTGAGGTACAAAATCTGCTTTCATGGATTTCTCTGGAGAGGAGACTTATCCCCTTGATCTTCAGTTATGCCTGACTAGACCTTGGGGTTCATTTCCCCTCTTGCATATTACTCTACGTGGGCTGTTTTAAGAGACATTTCAATTTGTTCTTTTCTGTTTTCAGAAAATGCCAGTATAGATAGCATTTTCGGTTTCCTTCTGGCTTAGCTGCATCATAGTATTGCTCTGTGTACTACTTACTGGTATTTTTGATTCACTGTTCTCCAAGGATCTGATCCATTCAAACATACTGTGTACACTTGAATTCTCTTGGTAATGCCAGTTGAGGTGCAAAAACTTAAGTTCCAAAGCCATGTGTAGACAGCTGCAAGGTAGGTAAACTTGGGAAGCATAGTTTGAAAGTCCCAAAATAAAGTCATAGATTAGAAACAGGAGAAAGGTAAAACTGTGGAAGGATGGAATAGTATCTAGAACAAATAACTGATTAGTTGATTTAGTCTGCTTATTTCCTTTGTTCCCCAGGCATAGACTAATGAATTTTCTTCTATTTTTTTCATTTAAACAAATTCAAATCTGCTTCCCACATTCTCTAAATAGATTTCTTTTTATTAGGCTTTTAGGGACCTACTTTTTTTTTTTTTTTTTTTTTTGTGGTTGGTGCCGGGGATCGAACTCAGGCCCTTGTGCTTGCAAGGCATGCACTCTAATCACTGAGCTAACTCCCCAGCCCTTAGGGACCTACTATTATGTGAAAATAATTCTATTGTACTATTGATGTCTTGCAGCTCTTTCGAAAACTGTTTTAGTGTCCTGTAACAGGCAAGTCCTTAACAACTTGGAAAATATAATACTTCAACCATAGGGAACATGACTTTCTCTGCTGAAAATGGATTAAGAAATCCTATGGGATATTATTCAAATAATATGCTTTTGGGAGTTTGAGTTTCTCAGCCTTCTTGGCATATCTTCAGATATTAGAGGATCTTGAAAAAAGTGTCAAATAATTTAGATTCCTCTTCAGTTAATAGATGACTCACATCATGTTTAATAGTCAACGGTGTAAAATCAAAGACTCAAAAAGATTTGAAATCTCCATTTGCAATAAATGCTTTAGATTGAACTCCACAGGTTTGACCTTTCCTTTTCCCTTTCTTGTTGGATTCTCAGCAAGAAAGCTGGGCTCCTCTTTGGTGTTTTAATTTGAAAAGGTGGTAGTTATTAAGGTGGTAGTTAGTAAGTAGTTACAACCTAACCTATTACCTTTAAGCTACTCCTGCACAGAGTAGAAGCTTGTCATCTGTGTCTATCATCATTGGAGGCATAGAATATTTTTATAAATGAGTTTGACATTGTTTAAAGGAAACTAGCACTGTGAACAATAGCCAACACTGAAAATTTAAAAAATATTTTAAAATAGAGAAATCAACTTTCCTTCCTCTTGCCCAACCACCATATGCATGGTTCTTCTTTTTATGCTGTATCCCCTCTGCCCATTGTTATGGGCCAGATATTTGTGCCCCACCCATTCATATGTGGGGCACAGATACCCCAGTGTGATGGTATAGCATGTCATGGTGTGGGCTCAGTGCTAGAGAGCTTTGCCTTTCTCCTTCTACCATAGGTGGATATAGCAAGAAGACAGTTGTCCAAGAGCCAGGAAGAGGGCCCTCCCAGAACCTGACCACTCTGGCACCTGATCTGGGACTTCTTAGCTTCTAGAACTTAGAAATAAATGTTGTTTAAGCCACCCAGTCTGTGGTATTTTGTTATAGCAGCCTCTACAGACCAGTACACCCAAAAATGGTTGGTAGTGAGCCAGTGTGAAATTGATGACCCCAAGTACAGGTCCAGTTTATCTATAGGTTGTTCCGTAAGATGGTCATTAAAGTATTCATTTCAGAGGAAAGATGTGGTAGGGGACATAGAGTATATGGCAGAGATTTTGCCAAGCATTTGAGAGGTTTGAGTTTCATCACCAGCACAGGAAAGAAAAAGAGGAGGACTGATTTGTCAAATCTGCTCAACAGTTTATGTTGGTACACACCATTTTTGCTCATGCTTATTTATAGTTTCCAAGCAAAATCATATAGTATACCAGCAGTGTCATGATTGTTTGATAGAAAAATACACTCGTGTCTTTGGTATGTGTTGAAATTCACCAGATAATAGCTGGATAATTCTTGGAATTCCTTAAATGTTTGGTAGAAGATATGTTAATACTAGTTTGTTCTTTTAATTATAATTCACAATTATGCAGAATCATTTTTAGTTAACCATAATTATGGCCAATAGTAATGTAATAGCATCACTCTTACTTTTGCATGCTGTTTCTATTTTGGTACATGTAGAAACCTAGAAGACTACATTAAGTGTAAGATGTCATAAATTGACCTAAGGAGTCAGGAAATGGCAGGTCAGTAGTTAACCTGAGTAGGTAAATCTATTATATTGAATTGAATTGCCTCACATTGTCTTTGATTTCCATATGATGAATGTACTCTAAACCAATTCTTTTATAGTATGATATGATAGGCAGAAAAAGATTAATATGACCTCCATCTAAATGAAACACTTGTTGGTATCCCTATGCATCTCCTTTCTTGGCCTTTGTAAGTGTATCTTTCCACTTTCTAAACCTTGGAAATAAAATTCTCCTTTGAAAACCTTTTTTTAATAACAGTATTGACATAAAATTCATGTACTATAGAATTCAATTAAATGGTACAACTCAACTAGTTTTAATGTATTCACAGAGTTGTGCCAACATCATCATTATTGAATACCAGAACACTTTATCAACCCCACAAAGAAACCATGTACCTGTTAGCAGTTGCTCCCTGTCTCCCCTCAATACCTTGAGCCATAGGCAACTACTAATCTACTTTCTGTCTCTGTAGATTTGCCTATTCTAGATGTTTCATATGTGAGTGTTTTCTTTCACCAAGCAAAGTTTTAGATTGTATCCATGTCTTAGTTACTTTCTTGTTGCTGGCACAAAATATCTGACACACAAGCTAAAGAAAGAGAGGTTTGTTTTAGCTCACAGTTTGTAGAGGCTTCAGTCCATAGTCAGTTGGCGCTAAAGCAGGGGGGCATGGGGGAGGAGCTTTGCAGAGGAGAAACTGTCCATGGTGTGGCAGGCAGAAGCGGCAGCCTTCCTTCTTACTTCCCTTTTATTCCATCCAGGCTAGAAATCTATTGGTTGGTGCCACCCACACCTAGAGTGGGTCTTTCCTTTTCTGTAAATCTGTCACCCACACCAAGGACCATGCTAAATTAATTAATGGAATAATCCAGAATCACACCCATGATCCAATCACTCCCCAGAACCCCACCCAGGAGCCCATGAGGCTTTGGGGGGACATCTAGATATAAGCCATCACAATCCATGTTGTAACATGTACTAGAACCTCACTCCTTTTTCTTTCTGAATAATATTTCATTGTATGGATATGCCACGTTTTGTGTGTCCATTCATCATTTGATGGACATTTGGGTTATTTTCATTTTTTGGCCATTATGGATAATGCTGGTTTGAATATTCATGTATAAGTTTTTGTGTGGTCATGCTTTCAGTTCTCTTGAGTATTTACCTTGGAGTAGAATTACTAGGTCGTATGGAAACTTGTTTATCATTTTTAGAAACTGCCAGACTGTTCCAAAGTGACTGCATCATTTCACATTTCCATTTAAGGTATATGAGGTTTCTTTCCTTCTTTTTTTTTACATCTCTGACAATGTTTGTTATTATTTGTCTTTTTGAGTATATCCATCCAAATGGGTATGGAGTGGCATCTCAATGTGGTTTTAATTTATAGTCCCCTAATGGCAGTGATATCGAGCATCTTTTCATTTGCTTATTATCCATTTGTGTATCTTGTTTGAAATAATATCTGTTAGTATCTTTGCCCATTTAAAATTTCAGTTATTCATTTTTTATGTTGAATTCTAAGAGTTCTTTGTATCTTCAGGATACTAGATCTCCTAAATGTGAGATTCTTGAATTATTTTCTCCTATTTTGTGAGTTATTTTTTCACTTTTCCATTAGTGTCCTTTGAAACACAAGAGTTTTTATTTTTTCCTCGTTTTTTGAGACAGGGTCTCACTATGTAGTTCAGGCTGGCCTTGAACTTACAGTGTAACCCAGACTGACCTTGAACTGCAATCCTCCTGCCTCAGCCTCCTGAGTGCTGGAATTCTAGATGTGCACCACCATGTCTGGCAAGAGGTTTTTTTTTTGTTTTTTGTTTTTTTTTTTTTTTGTGGTGCCGGGGATCGAACTCAGGCCCTTGTGCTTGCAAGGCAAGCGCTCTAATCACTGAGCTAAATCCCCAGCCCCAAGAGGTTTTTTTAATGAAGTCCATTTTATTGAATTTTTTTGTTGCTGTTGATTTTGCCGTTGTTGTCATATTTAAGAAATCATGGCCTGATCCAAGGTTATGAAGATTCATTCTTACATTTTCTTGTAAGAAATTTATAGCTGAGTTCTTTGATTCATTTAGCTTAGTTCTTTAATCAACTTATTTATTTATTTTTGAGATAAGGTCTCACTATGTAGCCCAGGCTGGCCTTGAACTTGGGGTGATCCTCTTGCCTCATCCTCCTGAGTGCTGAGATTGCAGGCATGAGCCACCATGCCCAGCTTCTTTAGTCAATTTATGTTAGTTTTTGTGTATGTTATGGCTAGGAATCCAAATTCATTCCTTTGCATATCAATGTCCAGTTATTGGAGCACCTTTTGTTGAAAAGGTGATTATTTTCCCTTTGAATTGTCTTGGTTTTTCTTGATCTTGTGAAAACTTTTGAGGGCATAGTCCTATTTAAGGATTTTCACATATCTTTGGCAGGGAATGAATAAGAGACACATAAATCTTTTTCCTCTTGAAAAATTTACTTATGTGCTTTGAAAACGTAATCTAGAAGCTGGGTTAGGGATGTGACTTAATGGTAGAGCATTCGAGTAGCCTGTATGAGGCCCTGAGTTTGATCCCCAGCACAGAAAAACAAAACAAAATAAACCATATTCTAGAAATGGAGTCATGGAGGAGACTAATGACCTGTCCTGCATATTAATAGAGACTTAATTGCAATAGAATTAGGTAATAGCTTCCGCTGTGTTTCTTAGATTCTTAAACTAAAACTAGCAATAAGGCTCTTTTCATGAGTTCGAATATGCCTTTTCTTTGTTAGAACTTAGGCATTTATAGCTGCTAGGATGTTGATAAATGATCTGGCTGCATCATAGCTCTGCTACAGTAATGTTTCTCACAGGAACTGCTGTCATCTGAAATAACTAACTCCAGAAATATTTAAAACAGTTCCACCTTTACAGATGTTCCTCATGGTGAGCTTACTGGAGATGTATTTAAAATTTGGTCTATTGTCTTGTTTCTCCTTAATGGTCCTATTTTGTTTGGCACCTTACTTTATGATCCTGTGCTATTGAATGAAATACATCCTTTGCTTTAGGATTAGAAATGCAAGGCTCCTCATCAGAGCAAAGTTTGTTTACATGGTATTAAAATGTCCCTTTATATGTTGGTAAGGTATAATAGTAGAACATTTTTGATATTGGTAGACAGCATAAGTAACTTATTGCCTAGATTTTTCAGTTTAATCACTTTTTAAGAGTTTATCCAAAGCATCAGCTCCAGATATTCTTGGTTCTACAGATGAAGTATGCTTTTTTTTTTTTTTTAATTGGGTGGGATTTTTATAGAATGGGAGGAATTTTGTTTCAAAATAGGAAGAAACAGATATGGCTATGTTTTCTTCTGGGGATATCTAAAATCTCTGAAAGTATTTCTTCTGTGTTTGGCCACAGACTTTCCCTATATGACATTTTTCTGAGTAAGTCATTTAGATTGAGTAGTGACTGGAAGCTGTTGTGAAAACTTTTTGTTTGTCAAGGAACTTCCATGTTAGCTGGCTAGAAAATCCTTAATAGTCACGTAAAGATAAAAACTTAAAGGCGCTTTTTCCTAGCTGGAATGTAGGAACAACTCTAGACAAACTTTAGAAAGATTTACCCTACGTCAGTGGTAGTGAACCTGTGCACGTGTGCTGGAGCCGGCTGTTTGTTATTATTGAAAGCTCTGAAAACTTGGCCATCACTGCCATAGGCAAAGGTAAAAAGTAAAAAACATCACCCTCAGAAAATCTACCCTCATTTTTTTGAGTTTTTGTTCCACCTCTCGTCAGTTACTTCTTGTTTTCTTTTTATCCTTTGGATGCCAAGTAAGGTTAGTTCGAGTTATTTCCCTGTATGAGTGTCCTGTATTCCAGTATCTGTATGCCGTTCTCACATGGTGGCATGCTAAGTAATCATTTAAAATGTTGATGTGAGCAGCTGTTGATATATTAATATATTGACCTTTAGAGGTATTTTTTATTTTAAATTATTTATTTAGCAGAACTGGAGATTGAACCCAGGGCCTTTGCACTGAGCTACATTCCATACTTTTTAAGTTTTTATTTATTTTTAAATTTTGAGGCAGGACCTAACTGAGTTGCTCAGTTGCCTGGACTGGGCTTGAACGTGGTATACTCTCGCCTTGACTTCCTGGAGTGCTGGGATTATAGGCATGTGCCATCATGCCTGGCTTAAAGGTACTTTTTAAAGAAAAAAGTTCACTATCTTAAACAGAAAGGGTGAATAACAGTGTTTTATTTATTTGGCAGCAAGAAAGCGAAATGGATTGGATGGCTCTTTTAGGAACCTCTGATCACATCATATGGGCAAATCTACAGCATGGAAGCCGCTTAGAAAAGTGGAAGGGGTTTTAGACACACCTATAAAAGAATAAAAGAGTATCAAATAGATAATAGTATCTTGTTCTTTATGGTTTTAATTTCTTCTTTTATCTCTGATCAACTTTTACAGATTTTGTAATTGATAATTTGACATCCATTAATCATGGGGCCAAACCAATGCCAAAAATTGTTTATATTTTGACTCAGCTTTCATGGGTTTGTGCAGAACATGTTCTAAACCCTCTAACCACATCACCCCAACTTTTGGCTGGTCCCGGCTGACAGGGAACATCGCCACCTAGCTAACCTTCTTCTCTTGTAGTAATAAAGATGTAGTCCCAGCCTCTGTATGTGTTGTCAATTTTTGTGGCTCTGCTTGGCATAATGTCTTTTGTTTCTGGGGAATGGAACATACTTCTTTCGGTGGTACACAGTCTTACCTATACATTAAATCTCAGGTATATTTTAAAGCAATCTCTTTCATAATTTTAAACATGCTATTTCAGGTTGTTACCTTGGGATGTTATTGCATCTGCCAACTCTTGCCTGTGGTGGGTCATTTCCTTGTGTGTTTCTGAGGTTTTGATTGTGAGTTCATCATCTTTTTTGAAACATTTTTTGAGATCGTGGTCATAGAAGTAATTCATAACACTTTGACATTTGTGTTTCCAGGCATCAAGGTTATTCCAGCTTGAAGACCATAACCAAAGGAAAAGACACATTTCCTTGTCATCTTTCCGAGGTATAGGACAGTTTTTAAGCCTCTTTTCCACTGAGGTTGCTGTACTTTGAGGGTTCTGACTTTAGGCAGAGATTTCCATTCCAACTTTTTCCTTCCAGGAGAAGATTTAATATTCGAGGGTCTAACATTTAGTCCTTATGGTTGTTGAAACCTGAAGTTAGAAGTGAGGACCTTTTTTCCTGTTCAAAAAAAAGAAAAATCATTCCTCAGTGCAAGCACCCTGTTCTCTTTTTGTTTCATGCAATAGAGAATTTCCTTTTATATCTTGTAACTTCAGCTGTGAATTTAATTAATTATATAATTTTGACTTGTGTAAATTTGGTTCTACTGAAATTCCATCACGAAACTAGGGCATTCTAAAAGGATTACTGACAAAAGGAAAACGGTTGTATCTAAAGCCTCTCTTAACATACTGCAAGCCATGGTTCAAAACTTAGTAAGCCAAGTGTCTATTCTGCACAGTGGGGCTATCTTGACTGGTGGGTATAGTGTTCTTGTCACTACTTGCATCATATGTGTGGATAAACAAATTCAGGGGGTTAGTGACTTGTTTAATGGCATGTTTTCCTAGCTTAGCCGGGCCTGCTGCAATGGAATTCTGATGCCAGGAGAACCAGTGGCCGAAACCCAGAGCCACAAGACTTCAGCAGGGGCTGGAGGTAGCCAGGAGGAGGGTGGTTGGTGTGGCAGCTGAGAGGTGAGGAGTGGAAGTCACGCCTGGGTGCAGGAGCCCAAGCCCAGGCGCAGAGGGCGACAAGAGCCCTGGGGTTAGTAGAGGCTCGTGGCTGTATGGGAGCAGAAGTTCAGGGGAGATTCTGCTAGACTGGGAAATGTTTTGACAAATGTCTCAAGTCAGCATAAATAGCCTCTGATTCTTTTTGTCTCTCGGGAAAACATCTATTTCAACTAGTAGCTTCTTATACATAAAGAGTCTTTGGTAGTTAATATAAAAACCTAGTAGCAAGGGGAAATAATCCAGTCATGTGAGAAAGAAAAGATGTTGTCATCGTTAGACATGACTACCCAGAAGATGATGTGCTCAACGGTGTCTGTGTTGGAAGCTGGCTTCTGCTTTCCTGAGTGTTCACAAGTGCTCTGGTCAGTGGGCTAGGCTGCGGATGTGTTGGTCTGTGGCATGGGGAGGAAGTGCTGGGCATTTGGCAGGTGGCTGCCAGGGGAATGAGCTGCTCTGTGTTTTCTGCTCAAACGGGCCAGTGTCTCGCTCTCAGGATGGTCAGTGCAGAAGACTTCCGTGAGGCTGAGGTGCGTGCCCTCAGATGATCAGAGCTTAGGGCTGGAGGGGAGCCCTGGGGGCCCAAGTGCAGATAAAAATCTGGGCATTGTCAAATTAAGCAGGTAGTACAGATGCAGAAGGCACAGAGCAAGTGGTAAAAGGTAGAGATGGGCAAAGCAGAGAGAACCCTCATAGTCTTTCAAGCACCCTTCAGTTTCTTTAACACATTAAGCTCAATACCACAGAAGGCCGTTGACCTTGCTTGGCTGTTCTCTCTGCCCTGGAATATTCTTCCCTAGTTGCTTCTTATACCTGGCTTACATTCATCTTTTAAACTGCAGTTCAGACCTCACTTCTAAGGGGACTTCTTTGACCACTGTCCTCAAGTAATTCCCACCAGTTTTGTAGCATCACCCTGTTGTAGCAGTTTGTATAGTGGGGTTTTCCCCTCCATGTGAGGACAGGGACTCTGCTTCAAATACTGCTGTGACCTCAGTGTGTAGAATAGTATCTAGTACCTTGCTGATGCTCAATAAATAGTGACTGAATGGGGATAAACAGTACATCAGTTAAACGACCACTATCCTGATTTACATGAGACTTAGGGACCTGTGGAAATGTATATGAATTTTATCTACAGACAGGATTCAGATGCACACACAGACATGTTCAGTGGACTGGAATTATGTTTACAAAAGCCAGATGTCTGGAGGGATAGCAGGCATATTAATAGGAAGTACACAGGACAGAAGTTATAGCCTAATTTAAAAAACAGTGTGCCTATGAAATAAGACAGGCAGCTGTTTGAACAAGGCAGCATAATCTATACAGAGATGTCACTGCAGATTTTGGAGTCTTATGAATCCTACAAAAGGTCAGAAGTATTGCTAAATAGAGTCTAAGGCATGATCTTCCCATGAGAGAGTGGCTGAGAGGCAGTGTTGTCATTGGGGAGTTATAGGTAACTTTTGGCCACCTGTGTTGACACATGACTTCCATGTGTATGGGATCAGAGTTGGGCCCTTGCTATATGCCTAGCAATAAATGAATAGATAAAGCAAATGGTATTATGCACAGTGGAGTACTACTTTGCCACAAAGAAGGAAAATTTAAGTTATTTGTAGGAAATGACTTTGAGATGATAATGTTAAATGAAATAAATTAGACACAAAAACTTAAATATCACATACTTTCTCTTACATGAGAAACCCAAAGTATAAATTAATTTAAAATTAGAGAGCAAAATAAAAGATAGGTAACAGGAAACAGGGAGGTAAATCTTTTGCAAATGGGAAGAGGACCAAGAGATGGAGGAAGGGGAGAAGAAGGGGAGAGGAAGGAGATGTAAAAAGAATTAAGATATGCAAAACAACACTAAGATACCATCTCACTCCAGAAAGAATAGCTATTATCAAGAAATCAACCAATAACAAGTGCTGGCGGGGCTGCGGGGGGGAAAAAGGAACCCTCCTCCACTGTTGGTGGGAATGTAGACTGGTCCAGCCACTGTGGAAATCAGTGTGGAGATTCCTCAAAAACTACAACTAGAGGTTCCATTTGACCCAGCTATTCCTCTGCTGGGTATCTTCCCAGAAGAATTAAAATCATCATATCACAGTGATATATGCACAACCATGTTCATAGCAGCACAATTCGTAATAGCTAAGTCTTGGAAACAACCTAAATGTCCAACAACTAATGAGTGGCTAAAGAAGATGTGGTTCTTCTACACAATGGAGTACTACACCGCCATAAAAAGGATAAACTAGAGTCATTTGTATGTAAATTGATGTTCCTTGAGAACATACTCTTAAGTGAAATAAATCAGACACTTATCAGTACACATTGAATTGTTTCTCTGATATGAGAAACCATAAGTGTAAATAAGGACAAAGGGGTAGAATAGATATTATGTTTAAAAAAAAAAGAGAGATAGTATTCAAAAGAGAGGAGAACTAGATAGGGAAAAGGGGGATAAAGAAGAAGGTTAAAAGAAAAGTAAGATGAAGGGAAAAATGGAAAAGTGTAACTACACTTGTTGCAAATAGGGAGGGGTGGGTGAATGGAAGGGAGGGGC
>PVJO010031905.1:0-13806 GCA_004026905.1 Hystrix cristata
CTGTTAATTGTATCATCGTTATTTAAAATGTGACTTTAGGATAAGTGGGGTAAGCTGCCTACAGAAACTGTTTTCATTAATTATCTGATACCTAAAATAAGTTCAAAATAAAAATTTAAAAGTAATTTGTACATTAAAAATAATGTGAGGACAAGAATTTGAGCTGTTCTCTGTTTCTGTGTGACATGTACAGAACTCATGGACACTTGCCATCTTGGAGGGGAAAGATGGTAGGGAGGTTATCTGAGAGCCAATAGCCCCACAGGCTGGCCTGCTTTGGTCGTGAGAAGGACTGTAGGATTTACAGTATGGACAAAGAACAAGGCGGAGGCATCGGGGGGACTAGAGAGCCAGAAAGAGCCCCGGAAAAGGGATCAGATGGCAGCTGCATTAGATCTGATCATCCACAGAGAGAGAGGAGAGAGTGAGAGACAGACAGAGAGAGGCAGAGACAGAAAAGTGGATTACCTCTGCTCAGGCCCCAGAGGTAATTAAGATCATAGGGAGACAGAGAGAAGTAGGCAAAGTGGTCACAGTGAAGTTTTTCTGAACCAAGACTCCCTGGGGATCTGAGACTCTCATTTCCTTGCCCATTGTCTTATTTGTAGATTTCTACCTTGGAAGAAAAGCAATGGGCATTTGAGACAGTGTGTGGTTTCACCAAAGTCCGCCTGTGGAACTCCAAGCACTGCACGGGACTGGCTCTCCAGATTTGGAAACCATATGCAGACATTCACATACGCACACAGTGCATGCACACACGGCACATGCACACACTGCAAAGCAACACAAAGCAACAATGGAAACAATTAGTATTTTCACTGCAATGCAGCAGGAGCTATAACTGTGGTGTCTTCATTCTTAAGGAATAATGTTCAATCTAAGTAGCAATGAGGACAATGCAATTTAAATGACACTTGGGCATCACACGCTCCTTTCTTTTACATTAATACAAATCAGAGGATTGTCCTTTAAGTGGCGATGATAGAGGAAAACAACCTTATTTGGGAGTATAAATTACTACAATTAGCTTGTTTGTAGTTTGTAGTAATTTAACCTGGTAAAATCTAATAAAATATGAATTATTTTTGTAATACACTTTAATCTAGAATTCTGTTCATGGGAATCCCTAACATGTACCCATTCCTTAAGATGTATGTGTATGTGTGTGAACGTTTACATAGAAAAACTCTAAGAACAACTATTCCATTAAAAAGAAAATTTGTATTGTGTCCTTTTGCAAACTTGTTCTACGGAAATTATAGATACAAAGTATGAGCTGGATGTGCATGCAGATAGCCTTTCCATATGTTTTAGGCATGGAAATAAAGACATTTAAGGCAAAAAAGTAGTTTTAGAGAAGATGAGGTGGTTTAATGTCACTTTGAAAGCAATAAACCCATTAAACGAAAAGCAATAAATATGTTTAAACATAGAGAACTTTTTGAGAAGGAAAAGAAAACTAGATAGATGGCTAGAATGAGAGAAAATAGCACCCATAAAATGTGTAGCATTGAAAATATTAGAGTTCTTTTTATTTTATTTTTAAAATCAATTGACTGATTGATTGATTGATTGTACTGGGGATTGTACTCAAGGCCTTTAAACTGAGCTATATCCACAGTGATTTTTGTTTGTTTGTTTTTGTTTTTGAGACAACAAGTAAATCATCAATTTGTAGAGGCTGGGCTTGAACTTGTGATTTTCCTGGTTTAGCTTCCAAGAGTGTTGTGACTTACTTTTTACCTTAAAATTTATTTTTCCCTGGTTCTAAAATCTGTAGATGAGTCACAGGGTCAAATTTAAGTATTCAGAATTAACAACCACATAGGCAACTTTCTGAGAATGTGTGGTAAAGATAGATGAAACGCAACCAACATGTACTAGTCATACAAAAATGATTATCGCTGCCGATATCTAATTACCCAAATTGAATATGTGGTATTTTATATTCTCTAGGAAGGTTACTGTGTTTGTCTGTGGTGTTTACATAAGAAGGCGACCAGAACTTTTTGATTGCAGTAAGA
Organism: Hystrix cristata; assembly: GCA_004026905.1. NCBI lineage: Eukaryota > Metazoa > Chordata > Mammalia > Rodentia > Hystricidae > Hystrix > Hystrix cristata. The sequence goes on from PVJO010031905.1 coordinate 2,028, forward strand.
AAAACAAAAACTAATCCTGGAAAATGAAAAAGATGAAGAAATAAAGGTTTTCAGAAGGCATATGCAGCTCTCCACAGAAAGTGAAAGGAACCTGGATTCTCTCCTAGCGATTTTGCTCTATAAAACTTCCCCTGAAAAGTGAGCTCATTGGCAACCCACTTGGGTCCCCTCCTGTCTCTCAGGAGCGCTCTTTCTCTCTCTCAATAAATTTCCTACTCTTAAAAAAAAAAAAAAAAGAACTTTGAGAAGGCAAAGGTGACAGGAACACCTTGGTGCACAAGGACGTAAATGGGGAGGAACACTTCCGACACTCATCCTGCGGCAGCAGGAGAATGCCTGGCTCTGACCAGCCAAACCTTCCTCATCTTGGGCAATATCACTGTAGAAAGGGGAAGACCAAGTGGGAGGCTGCTTGCTTGTGTCTGGCATCATCTTAGAGGAGGCATTAATATCCTTCTCCATCCAAGAGGCCAAAGTAAATGAGGACATTGAGATTTATGTAGGAGAAAGGCCGAGGCCTTAAACCTCAAGACTAACCTCAGTACTATCAATTGATGTTGCCTCAGGCTCACTCATTTGTATGGGGTCTGCTGAAAGTGATGTTTGCTCAATTGCTTTTAGAAAAAAGTTTGCCATTCAGCTCATATTTCTAGAGCATGGGATTCAGTTATCTGAACTCCACTCAAAACCCACTTAGAAAGAATAGTATACAAACCTTCCTCAGGGTAATTATGATGATGATCATGATGACCTTATTAGTCAGATGGTCTCTAGAGTCAGTGGTTTGTAAGAGAGCAGATTTAATACAGGACAAGTACAAGTTACAACATTCACATATACAAGCCAAATGCAGGAAGAGTGCAGAACATCTACCTGTGCACTGGAGACCCGAAAGATCCAATCAAGGGCTGGGAGCCCACAGCACTGTCCTGCGTACATCAGTGTCTGGAGATGATGGCTGAAGAAATCTTTACTGGAACCAGGATATGATGCTCGCAGCAGAGATGACGATCAGAGCTCCCCCGAAGCAACAGCAGCCACCCTTGACCACAGCAAGGCCCAGAGCTCCTTTTGCAATGACAACAGCCGAGTTCATTTCAGGAGAATCAGCCACCACAGAGCTTCTCCTGGGAAACAGACCACCACTATCTTTTGCCCCTGTTCCCCTTTGTGCTGTGTTGGCAATAACCTTTGGGTGGATCTTCTATGCCCAGAACCACACCAACTCAGTCCAGCTGGGTGTTCCTGCTCAAGTTCACCACAATAAATCCACCAAAATGACTTTCCTTCCAGATGATGTCATCAGAAGACATTGCAGTCTATCTTAGTTTCAATTTGTGTATTTATATTTCTCAAGACTATTCCCTGAAAATTTAACTATGAACACAAATCTCAGTTTATTTTATATACAAAGTAGACATGTTTTTCTTGATTTTCAGTTGTTTTCAAATGCCAGATGTAAATGTTCTTTGTTCTAGTAATGTGAAATATAATTTGAGAAAAAGAGCGTATATTTATTTATGTATATGAAATATTTCAAGAACCTTTTAAATACAAATATTCTATCACACTCCAAAAGAAAAAAGGCAAAGAAAAAACCAGTGAGAACTGAAAATTATTACGAATCTATATTATGAATCTATTGAACAAAGCTTTTTATGTAAGAAAGATATTTTAAATTTGTGAGAAAATACATTATTCAAATTTTAAAATATGAGCATAGTATACCACTAAATTTAAAAAGACTTCCCAAAAGATAGTCAGAATTTATTTAGTAAAATTGGAAATACAATGAACACTAGAATTTCTAGTCTAGTACTTTCGATAGCAGAATATCCCTCTCCTTTAAAATGAACTGAGATTTCATTCTGTATAAAAATATTTGAGGAATAATTCTTTCATTTTAAATAGACTTTCAAAAGTTTTAAAGCAATAGAATATATATTCCACTCTTTACCTTTAAATAATTAAATATTCATCATTCATACAACCATTTATTGGGCAGCACCTTAAGTGTACTCAAGTGGTCAAGTATTTGATCAAATAGCTCTTTGGTATTTACTGTAATTAAGATGTTCACTTTTATTATTTAGGATAAATATTGTTGGACATTATTTTGAATTTTAAAATTCAAATTACTATAACAAGAATTAAAACCTTTAATTAATACTCCCATATAAGCACATAAATATATTCAGTTTGGCAAAGCTTAACCCCCAACATATCATGAGACTCTAGTCAAAGTAGATCATTGACACTAACCATGACACTGTTGCACAATAAAGTAAATAGTACTCTGAGAATAAGCTGATGAAACACCAGAGATTTTTGTAGTTTCAGTGACTACAGTGTCCTTTGGCTACATGTAGTGTTTTTACATCATTGCCGCCTTTATCCAACTCTTACAACTCCACATAGTAAATTTACATTTTTTAAATTCACATTTTGAATTTAAATGATCCATTTCCCCTTCATATTCTATTATATATTATTCTTTACTACTTTATCTAGAGCTCCTAAATTAAAATGTTATCAGTTGTGAAAGTTTGAGTAGGGAAGAATTCAGTGAAAATCTTGGATTACAGAATCTAGTCATCAAAACTGCTAATAACAGCTTCCTTCAGAGTACAGGCCACAGTTCTCTCATCCTCAATTGATTATCGATTTCCAGCAGAACATGCCTCGGTCATTGTCCTGATGGCATGGAGGCTTCGGCAAAGAAAAGAGCTGAGGAATTTGGAAAGAATGACATTCAGCCTTCTAACGAGACATTTTAAAATAGATGGGATAGGTACACAAATAAAAGACAACTTTGTAAAAAATCTACCTTCTTTTCTCCATCAGATATATTTACCCCTTATGTCTACAGATTATTTTACATACTTTTTGTTGGGAAACAGAAAAACCAAATACTTGTTTTTCCACTTTCTTTCCTTTCCATTTGAGTCTCTCTGCATATAGTCAAAGTGAGTACACACTTGCCACTTGAAGCAAGTTTTACAATAAAGAAATATAGTAATGAGAAAATTAAAGTTATAAAAGAATCAAGTCAGTTGTAGTGAAAATGTGGCAGCTGTATGTGTAGATGCAGGTGCAAAGTAGTTATAGCTGATGGTTAAAAAATGAATTCATTAAATGAGGATTCATCGAAATTCATGTTTCAAACTTTTACCGGTTACTACTAGACATTGTCATAATGAATTCACCCTGAAACGCACCATCACCCTCACGTTTATCACGAATTAGCAGAAATAGACAAACATTACTGAGGCCGATCACGTCATTAAAGTGGCGCACAGAGAGCTTTCTCATAATGATGGTGCACAGAGCAGCCCTGCCGGGGGCATAATTAGATTCTGAGTCTCAAAGGAAAACCGCGCAAGTGTGCACCGGAGAGCCGTTTGTCTCATCTGCTCTCTGTCAAAGAATGAAAAGTGACTATAGAAAAGGAAGGATGCTTCAAACACATCCCATTTTGATTTTCACAATATTTCGTCTAGTTCTTACTTGGTCTATGTTAATTAAAAAAACTGACGCACTCAATGGTTGTAAACAAATTTGTAAACGTGAATTGTAAATAGACCGAAATCAACCCATTATAGTTCATAGCACCACGGCTCCAAATCTGTTTGGTAATGGCTACAATTACCCAAAATATTTGATTCACACACACAGTTGTCCTGTAAGTTGATATTATGGTGTCTTACTGAAAAATTAGCTACACTGAGACTGATTATTTAAAGCATACGTAAAATCCTTACTTAAATGGAGGCGGTGTTTTGATTAATGTAGAAAATGAAACCAATTAGATATTGCTAAGTTTCCTAAAGGCGTGAAGGTTGGGAACTGAAGTTTAGTTTTTTTTTTTTTTTTTTTTTTTTCTTTGTGGTGCCGGGGATCGAACTCAGGCCCTTGTGCTTGCAAGGCAAGTACTCTAATCACTGAGCTAAATCCCCAGCCCCCTGAAGTTTCGTCTTATGTCTTCATATTGCCTAGAGAGTTTTAATGTTGAATCATTTCATTTCATTCAATTTATACGATTCTGTTTTATTCTAACTAAAATCTGCAGTGATAAATGGACATAGTACAGTTGAAACAATTGTGTTAACAAGTTTCGTGAACAAGCTTTATTATCTATGTCTTCAAAATAGTACCAGAAGACAAGAATTATTTAAAACCTGTTGTCTCCTTCATTTTGAAATGAACACTCTAAGGAATATCACAAATTCGTATGAAAGCACACACTGCATGAATAAAAAGTATATGTTTATTTATGCATATATCTGTAATGCATATTCTGTTCATATTTATTTTATTAGATTGGAGTTATACTTATATTCTTGGAAATCTTGACATTGCTGTCAATATTAAATGAGCTACCTAATCTTTACATGATTTTTTAACCACTGCACAATCATATTACTTATAATGAAACAATATAGAAGTTCAAATACAGAGAAAGAAATACATTTTTAAATCAATACACTTGTGTCGATTATTTCTTAAAGCAATTGATTTGTTGTAATTTTATTATGAAGGCTAAGATTAAATGAATGATACAGTTTCCCATAAAAGATAAGCCTTTTGGAAATAGATTTGCCAAATTGATTAATTTGCAAGAATTTTGGATGAAAGAACTTTGGATAAAAAGTTATATTTCAATTGGCATATCATATTAGTACATCATTCAAAATAAGGAATTTCACTTTCTTAAAAGAAGAAATGTATGTATATATGTGAGTGCTTATTTAAGAAAATCTGTAGATAGAATACTCATACTAGTTATAGATAATTTTATAATAATGCAAATTATAATGACATCCAGTGCTTAATGAAACAATACCACATGGCAATAAACTGATGTGCAGAGACTCTGATGCTCGTAGTAACCCCACCAGTTTAGCGCTTTTACCTCCATTTTATAGTTAGTAAGTTACATCTGGGAAGTCATATCAGTCCAAATGAACACTTGTTGAACAACTGAGCAATGGTTGCCATGAATCCAAACCTGGTAAAATCAGCACCCCAGTCACATGCGTTTCCCCTTAGATTGCCTGATTCCTAGTGAGGATGTTACTGTCAATTTCTCACAGCAGAAATTTGAGGTTATAGATACAACCACATATATACATGTATAGATACATGAATATAGATATAGATGGTTTTGAAGTGGTGTAAGAATTCTGACTTTGACCCTTATAAGTCGAATGAATCTTCTGCTAAGATGTGTGTCCTCCAGTCTTCCTCGAAATCCTCTATTCTCACTGGCATAAAAGGGATAATAATTTTATTTAGGTTAATTCATTGTTCAATGATTAAATTAGGTGGCTGGCTTATATTAGAGAATTTATGTATTATCTGAAGAGAAGGGATATAGATGCTTTATCCCATATGGATGTTTGTGTATGTGTTTATATGTGTATGTACATATATATGTTTGCATGTATGTATACATGTGTATGTCTTACGTACATATGAGAAACAAAGTTTTTATTAGTAGATGTTTGAAATACAGAATGTTTGTATTGGGGGGATTAGTAATTGCATACATATGCACACATTTTCATTCTCTTTATGTTTCTCTCCCATCCTACCTCCCCTTGATCCACTACCCCATCTCCAAAAGTCAGCCTTTGAGTGCCCCACCACCTCTATCTATCTATCTATCTATCTATCTATCTATCTATCTATCTATCTGTCTAACTTTTAGTTTTCTCTTACAAAAGAAAATATTAAATATTTACCTTTCTGAATCTGACTTACTTCATTTAGCACAATGGTCTTGAGTTCTATCCATTTTTCTACAAATAACATGATTCCATGCTTTTTATGACTGAATAATTATATTCACTGTGTATGGATACCGCAGCTTTTTTAATCCACTCTCTCTTGATGGGCAGCTAAGCTGTTTCCAGAATTTAGATTTTGTGAACTGTACTACTATAAACATGGAGATATATGTATCATTATAGTATGATGTCTTTAATTCTTTAATTCATATTTTCCTAAAGGGTAAAGATGAGAAACTTTTTCTCAAAGATAGAGTCTAACTAGAATTTTTAAGTATTTGTTTAAATTATATTCTCCACAAATGAAGAGTGAGTAGAAATTTCAAATAGATTTTCTTCAGAAAACACTGTTTGTTTTCTATATTTTTTCTCTTAACTAGCTTATTCCATGTTTTTCCATATTTTTCTTATTACTGGATTATTCCTATAAATTTACATGTATTGAAGTGGGATTGTCTTTATAGAATATTTATATTTTATGCTACATTCAGGAGGCTTTATGAAGTGAGATACAGACATGTTTGCTTAATAAAACTGTTTGGGGTTTTAAATCAAGAGACAAATTACAGAACTACAACATTGTAAGAAATGTAGTAGATTTTAAATTTTTTTCCTTATAGCTGTTGTAAAAACTGTGCTTCATTATTCCAGTTTGTTCATGCTTTGTTAACGGATAGTTCTAAGTTTCTAGGAAAATCTTAGCTGTGATTTGAACACAGTAATATTCTCTTTGACCTGTTTGCTGATTTTCTTTTTCCTCCTATTGCTCCTTCTATATTCTTAAATAACATGTATTGATAATATTTTTTAATTTTGAATTTGAATAAAAGTACATGCAAATGAATAAATACGTTTCTATATTAACATTTTAATACTTTGAATTCCTCTCTATATTATTTTAAACATCTTATAAATTAGTGGTCAGATTATATAGGTTTCTTAAAATGATAATGTGTATCTACTTAGTGAATAAAGTAAGTATATCTCATGAATGCTCACAAGCAAATTTGAATTTATGAATTGTCTTTCTCTGATATTTATGTATAATGTGCTAGCTTTGACCCATGTCATTTTGTGTTTCAGCAAATGTTTGACTATTGCTTCATTTGAGAAACTTGGCTTATTTTTAAAGTGTATATATGATCTATTCCAAGGCCAAAGTTTTAGTAGGAAAAATTTTCCATATCATTATATGAGTTACAGTTATATCAATCATTTCAAGCAACCCATCAGAATGCACAAGTCAAATGTAGAATTGCTAACTCAGTTGAGTGAACAGTAGCTATTCGGGCTGAACTGACACTCTTAAAAGATAAGACTCAGGAGATACAATGTAGGAAGCCATGCTTTAATCATGTGATTTCTTATTTTGCTAAGTTATCATTAATTTCAACCATTAGTCAAATGTTTCAATGCTAAATTATTTGGATTATCTATGCAACTTTGAAGATACATCATATTTGAATCAAATCTTTTACTATTTATACTTTGGAAATAATAATCCTTATGTAACTTCACAAACACAAAAATGTGTACATAACCTTCCAAGTGAGATTATCACAATTCCTCTTTTCTACAAAATTATAGTTGCATAATTTACTTTAAGTGTAGTCTAAATTAAGCCTATAATAGATTAAAGGAAAATCTAGATATTTTTAAATTTTGATTTAACATGTATGTGTTTAGAAATAATTAAGTCAATTGCTATTTGATTGAAATCATAAGAAAAAACGTCTTCCTTGTTTTAACTTCTAATGTTTACAATTAATTTGAGATAGAAAATAATAATTCATGAAATGAAAACAGGTCCTCTTAATAACCTTTGTTCTTTTCTCAGGTATTCATAAAGTATTATTATATACTGGTCAACATAAAATCTTACTAGTTTCAGTTTCATAAATTAAAAGTTTATTAGTTTTATGAAAACATTGAACCTCCATTTTAATATGCTATTCTTGGACTCATGCATACAGAGCCAAATTTATGTATATTTGTATATATATATAAATATGTATATGCCATTGCAAAAATTTACTTATTAGCTTCATATATAAATATATAATACAGAGAAATACTTTATCTATTTGTCTACCTAGCTAGGCAGCTATCTATATTGATCCCTCAGAAAGAAACACAGTGAAATTCTTCTCATATATGTATTAAAATTTACAGTATATTTGGAATATTTCATACTCTGGGAGTATGTGTCAATGCAATATTATCATCCTTGTTTTAGAGAAAAAAATAAGAATGTAAAATAAGAGAGTGAACCAATTCATGGTCATAGTGTATGTCAACCTGTTTTCCTTTCATCAACCCCTTACAGGTTTCTGCATATGCAAGCATTAAAATTAAACCATACATGCAATTTTTGTTAAAAAAGGGAAACAAAAGCATCCAGGCTAGATGTTCAAGGCATTTCTATAAACATTTTTATTTGGCTTTAAATTTTGGATGACCACCTATTTGAGGTGTTTTTCTTCTCCAACTCTAGTTACACATTCCCTGTATCATTTGGTTGGTAGCTCAGAATCTCTGGTCTCTGGAAGACTAAAATATACGAAAGGCAGAAATGATTTGGGAATTGTTAAAAAGCGACATAGTTTTTGTGGCCTTAAGCATCCTATTAGAGATCCTTGGCTTAGTTCGCAGGGTATTTTTAAGGCTATAAAGAACTAACATGGTCGAATGTAGTCTAACTGAGGAAGAGGAAACCAAGAAAATTAACTAAGAACATGGCCCCTGGAGTCCGTAATTTGGCTTCGGATGCTTTGATTCCCTCACCTCAAAACATGAGTGGTGTAAGGTTTGTTGTGAGTTTTGTGTGAGTGCTGCATCTACATTTCTATGTATTATTATTCTCATCCCTGCATGTAAAGCTTGACTAATTGTGCGGGTTGGACAATGAATGTCTTCCAAGGGACCATGTGTTGAAAGATGGTTCCCCAGGGTGGTACAGTTGTGAGTACCACAATTGGCCTAGCTTGTAGGAAGTGCAGTGTAGGAGAAGTTCCTTAGAGCTTGGAGCGATTCCCTTGAAGTGGGTTTTGTGATCACAGCCTCTTCTCTTTTTGCCCTGTGGCTCATGATGGAAATGGGCCGCTCCACTACGGGCTCCCATCACTTTAAGATGTTTTTCTATGTCCCCGTAACACTGGACCAATTGATCAGTGCCGGATTCTCCAAAACTCTGAGCCAAAATAAACTTTTTTCTTTAATACATCATTATCTCAGGTATTTCAATATAATAGCGGAAATTTAAATAATACTTTCATAATTATCCTATTGCTCACATACTTTGTTACATTTTATTATGAATTCTTCTTTACACTGAGTGCTCTTATAGGATTTAATTGAACTTGAATGTTTCCAAAATCTCTGGAAGGCGTGTCGCTTCCGTAACTAATGTTTCTAGGTAGGAGACGAAATCTGTCTGAGAACTGAAAATACTTGGTCTTAAAAATTGTTCCAGTAAAACTTATTTTTCTCTTTAGTCTGACAAATACAAAAATATACTTACTGAGACAAAAATTGGAACATTGAGCTAAATTCCCCAATTTTTAACACAGACTGCTCAAAATACTATAGCTCCAGAGAGAGGAAGTTTCTCTTTCATCTAGCGGTTCAGAGTTGAGAGGTCTGGCACCCGTCACCCAGGCATGTGGGTCCGCCCGTGTTTTCATGTTGCCAGCGCTAGATATCGCGCTGGTATGTGTGCATGAAGCTGACTCACTGGAACCACATTGCCATTCTGACCACAGCGCAGGCAGATTTCCCTGGGAAAGCAGATGGTCCAGAATCTGCACACAATTCGTCGGAGCACATCTCACTGGGTGGAACTTAGACCAAAGCCCATCCTATCATAGTTCCAAAGAAAATGCATAGTCTGCTTGGATACCCAGATGACATCTGCAAGGACAGAGGTGAGAATAGATGCTGAAGGACATTTTGCTGTGTTACAAGTCGGTTAACGCTCGCGGAAATGTTAAAATGAGGGCACCTATTCAAAATTAGTGTCTGAGATTTAATTCTGCACTGCGTGAAATGAGGAGCGAAATGAAGCACTATACCTTTAGGAAGGCAAGTAACACGGACAGTTAGGCATATATACTGTTTACATCAGGTTTTCTAAACCTATTTCACGAAATTTTTATCTCTTCGTGAACTGACACTCAGGTGTTTCAGTGTGGTTCCTGCCAAAGCAGTGGCCAGGGCGATCAGGGGTGAGAGGAAACATAGTTTTGAGGAGACCTTAATGGATTCCTGTTTTCATAATTCTTCCAGCCTCAAAAAAAGAAACTCGCCCAAGCCTCGTCCACAGACTGGGGCTCGCCGGAGCAGCAGGCTGGGCACAGGCGTCCGCACTACCGCGCTTTCCCGGGAGCATCGAGGCGGAAAGTGCACAAGTGCCAGAGAATTGTCCTTTCTTTCTCTGATTTGTACCTCTGTCTTCTTAGTCAAGTAATTTCTCCACTCTGCTTCATCTTTTCTCTCCAGCCTTTATTGATGACTGATAGTTTATACATACTCATGATTCTCAGTTTTCAGTTCAACTTGCTTTTATCAAAATCCCACATTCTCCATATCTCTTTATTAAAAATTTCAAAGGAGAAGCAGTTTCGTTTGGATGCTTAGATACTGCAGAAGAATTTCTTATAAGGATTGTAATTGTGGGTAGGTATTATCAGCAGACTTATATGCAGGCCGGGATAGTTTTAGCGTACTTTTATCATCCCGACGTGAATATACGTTACACTTTGTTTCATAGGTCATTTGAAAATTGTGCCTGCCTGCTTGTTTTAAGGTAAAGCAAAACAAGCAGGCGAAAAGCAAAATGTGAGAGCTATTTCCTTCATATAACGGAATTCGTAGCCTATTTTTATACCCTTTTTAGAACTGTGGACTTAATTTAAGGATGAACATAAGGAAAAATATAGTGCATTGAATTATGCTGATAAAAATGTGCAAATTTAAAACACAGATATACCCACAGCTCAGTTTTATTTTACATTGAAAATGACAGCTAGATAGATTAAGTAGACCTATTCAACTTAGGACATTTGAAAGAAAGATTACTAGGTAAGTTTTATGAACATGGAAAAGAAATTCATATAAAATAGGACACTAAAGCCTGGCAGTTTCGTCTATGAATTTGTCTTAATTAAAAATTCTCCCAAACAGGGCTAGGGATTTAGCTCAGTGATTAGAGTGCTTGCCTTGCAAGCACAAGGGCCTGAGTTCGATCCCCAGTACCACAAAAAAAAAAAAAAAAAAATTTCTCCCAAACACATTTAATTCATTTACTTAATCAGATATTTTATAGCACCTACTGTCATAAACGGGACTATTTAGAAAATATAGAAAATCACTTTATGTGGTTTTTGTTTTCATGAATTCTACAGTACTGTCAATAAATAGATTTTATATAAAATGCCTTTACATGAAAGATCAAATATTTTACATTGTATTTCCAAACAAATCAAACTAAGTTATGACTATAGAGAAAAAGTGAAACTATGAAGAAAGTCAATAGAATTGATGATTTATGTCCAATATGTCCAATGCATATTTTAATTTTCCAGAATTTCTATAGCTATTTCTGTGACTAAGAACCAATTTCATAACCATCTTCTAGTTTTTAGTGCAAATTTTAAAGTTAGGCTTTTCTTTCCTCCAATTATGCAGAATTTTATAACTGACACAAATAATAAATGTGAAAATGTTAATCATTGCTGATAAAATAAAACTATAGGCAGTCATTGACTGTTTTTTATCTTTATCAATTTTATCAAACCTAAAAGATTCCTAGATCATCAAATTTCTACTAATCTTCCCTTTTTCAATTCATCCATAGAAGTTTTAGTCTTTGTTTCATAACATTTTATAATATTTCAAAATCATTTGGACAGTCCTAATTAAACAAAAAAGAGTCAAAGTGAAGATAATGAAAATATGTGTGCATAATTCAAAATTTTAATTTTATAAGCAAT
>PVJO010031906.1:0-13865 GCA_004026905.1 Hystrix cristata
TCTTGGAAACAACCTAAATGCCCAACAACTGATGAATGGCTAAAGAAGATGTGGTTTTTCTACACAATGGAGTACTACACCGCCATAAAAAAGGATAAACTAGAGTCATTTGTATGTAAATGGATGTTCCTTGAGAACATACTATTAAGTGAAATAAATCAGACACTTATTAGTACACATCGAATTGTTTCTCTGATATAAGAAACCATAAGTGTAAATAAGGACAAAGGGGTAGAATAGATATTATGTCTAAAAAAAAAAAAGAGAGATAGTATTCTCTTATTATACTTTATATGACATTTATTCCAGATGTCCAATAGGACTTGTTATATAGACATACCGAGTGCTAACATGCATTTGTTAAATGAGAAAGTGTCAAAAACCATAAAATTCATTAATATTTTTTGGATACGTTTTTAAACTTTGGTTCCCTTTTTCTTCAAACTGAAAAACAATTAAAGTATTAACACTGCAAAATTGAAAATAAGTTTCTCCTTGATAAAATGAAATCATTATGAATGAGTATACACAATGTCCAGAGCCTTACAGATAACTGTTTGGCTAAGCAGCTCTTGATGATTTGCTATTTCATCTGCACAACAACGGAATGATCGGTTTGTGTGTTCACAGCTTCTTTGTTACGGGTTTTTCATAGACACAGGGAAGCACCTGGAAATAAAATAGAAATGAAGACAAGGAGATTTCAAAAAGAAGGCTAAGATGTTCCTAGTTTCTTCTCAATAGTTCTGGCTCAAAGAGGTTTTATTTTTAATTTAATTTATTTTATTATTCTTTTTTGGTGCTGGGGTTCGAACTCAGGGCCTTGCACTTGCTAGGCCAGCATTCTAACCACTGAGCTAAATCCCCAGCCCCAAAGAGTTTCTGATACAAATTAATCCCTTAACAGTTTACCCCGAGTGTCGCTTGGGCAGCACGTTCGTTTACATACTGATCATCCTGAGCAGTGCTCAGGCAGAGGTCATTTCAACCAGTGGATTCTTGTTTACAAGAAGATCCACTTGTAAATCTGTTTATTTGTTTTATATCAACTATTTTTTGCATACTTCTTTATTTATTTAGAATGTTGTATTCACCGTTGATGTTCGTTTGTTTGTTTGTTTGTTTGTTTGTTTTTTGGTGCTGGGGATCGAACACGGGGCCTTGTGCTTGCTAGGCAAGCACTGGAACCACTGAGCTAAATCCCCAGCCCTGTTTCTAGTGAAATATAATAAGTTCTGGTTATTTTCTTTTACCAATTCATGTTTATTTTATTTGCGAAAAATAACCTATAATTTTGTGCTACAATCTATAAAAACTTTATCAAGAGTGCATTAGTTATAATTTTTGTACCTCTCCAGAACTCTGTGATATTCTTTTACAATACAAAATGGACAGGTTTGGACAATGAGACTAAATAGGAAGGAAGTGCCAAAAGATCTACAAAAGAAAAAACTGAAAAAGGGAGAAATGATAGCATATCAGAGAGGAAAAGTCTGTTATGAATTGGAAAGACAAAAAGACATCTCCTTCCTGCCAACTATTCATAATGCTTAAGTGTTAGAACTTGAAAGAAGAAATGAAACTTTAAAAAATTCCACTAATGGTCAGTGATTACAATAATTCTATTGGTGGTTTTGACAGATTGACCAACATCTAACAAGTATCTTGTAATCAAAGAGCAAAAACAAATATCATCCTAAAATATTTATGCACCTTCTGGACCAAACAATATGGAACTCATTTGTTATTTCTTCAAAATAAGGGGATTTAAAAGTCATTTACCGTTTAGATGAGGTCTAATGTGCCAACTAATTGAAAAAGATAGGATAGCAAATTGTCAACCAGGATGTCCCTTATCCATGTCTTCACCATTATGTTTAGTGGGTAGATGTTGAAATTATACCACCCATAGGAAAAAGGAAAGGACAACATGACAGTGTGCAGTCTCTTGTCCCAAGAAAGACAATAAAGCAGAAACAATTCAGAAAGGGACTGGATTCTGCTGTCCAGATTATAACATTGCATTGCATATTGAGTAGTGTAAGATATACCATACACAGAAAAAAATTATTGAATAAATTTGATAAAATTATCATTTTTACATTTCCTGTTATAAAAATTAATGAAAAATAGGCAAGTTTTGGTTATCCTGTATTTAAAACAATCGAACTAGTAAGTGTTTAAGAATGTGGAAAAAGACTCAAGCTCATAAAGTCAAATAATTCATTCATGTTATAGGGAGGAACAGATACAGAAACTCAAACTATTTTTAACACAAAGAGAAAGCTTTTTTAATACAAAGAGAATGACTACTCAAGTTATATTAAAATTTTGACCTTGGTTATTGTGGCTGTCTTCTTATTTGCGGGATAGTAAAGAATTTTTCTTTACCAGTTAACATTTACCATAATTAATCTCATTTTTTTGGCATGTAGTTTTTCAATCACACTACTACTGGAATAGACACTCAAAGGAGGATTGAAACTATATCTTACAAACATAATCGAAAATAGATGCTTCATACTAATGTTGGCAAGTGTGATCTGAAGTATTGGACATGTGTGTACTGTAAGGAGATTAAGCTGACATTTGTATTTCTGATAGTGAAGTGTGGATTCTAAAGAGACAGAGAATTAGGGAACGATGAGGTTGGAGTTAAAAGTATAGTGTTAAGAGGAGGTTGGAGCAGTAAGTGTATAAAATCTTCTTTTATGGGTCCCCTTGTTTAGGTAGTATTATATGTGTGTACTACTTCTATTTGTTAATTTTGAGAAAAGAATTTGACATATTTCATCTTTCTATGAGTTTTCACGCTCTTACAATAAATCTGTAAATTATATTTTCTTATAATCTGTTTTAAAGCCCATGCAATATCTTTTTTTTATTAGTACATATTTTCAGTAAATAACGACTGAATGCCTTGTGGGGAGTGTTCCGTGTACATAGCACATCTCTGTTCTTGTTTTCTTCCTTTCCCTTCCTCTCCCCACCTGTCCTCTATCTCTTGGTGCCCTTTCCATTTGCAAAAGTTCTATTCTTATGAGTCAGGCAATGTGTTACGCTTCTCAACATTTTTTGCCTTGTATTTTTTGTTTTTGTTTTTTTTTTTGTTTGTTTTTTGTGGTGCCGGGGATCGAACTCAGGCACTTGTGCTTGCAAGGCAAGCACTCTAATCACTGAGCTAAATCCTCAGCCCTGCCTTGTATTTAAATACCATTCTTTGCAGACGGGTGAAATCCTCCAAGGCATTTCCTAATCTTCCCTTAGACTAACAGGGCTCAATTTCATGACTCTGGGCTGCAGGACATACCACTTAGTACTTACTATAATCTCTTTGGGGAGCATCAGGCCTTGAGGACAAGAAGATGTGCCTACCTGGGACGCGTGTCTCACACCTCCCCTTTCGAGACCATGGCCGTAGTGACTGTAAATGAACATAAGGTCTAAACCCAATACAGGAGGCTAATATATGATTGGTCATTATCTCCTTTCTGGCTCCCCTGTTCCCTGTTCACCAAGACAAGTGTCTAGCAAATTGTCTCAACTTGCCCAAGGATTAACAAATGAATGAAACTTTACACTCTTTTTTGACTCTATAGCTTGTGGTCATTTCACTATTACATGCTACTCATGCTCAGGCTCTATACCCTACTGACTTCCTACATTTTCACAAAATTTGAGGTAAGAGGATGTTTGTACACTGTAAAATTTGTGTCGAATTCACGGCCGGACCATCCTGACAGACCAGGCCCCAAATAAGTGGCACTACTCGGCCCTCCCTTCGCATCTTGGAAGAGCCAAGTCACATGATCTGTTTAACATGATCCAGCAGAGCTTTCTTTCACTTGTTTCTCAGGGAAAACTTGCGTCCTCCAGGTAGAAAATGTTAGACTCTGTTACTAGATAACAGAACACGGCCCAGTCTCCCCACTGCTTCTGGTGACCAGTTACCAACTTCTATCCAGAAGTGACACAACCCTAGATCATCCAGCCTTCAGCCATCCCACCAAATAACCACAACTCGTGATGGGGGTTAGTAATGATCAAGCGGTTTATTCCAGAATGATTCAGACAACTCAACCTTGTAAGTCAAACACATGGTGGTTGTATTGTGGGTCATTATGGTTGACAGGCATCCTGTTAAATGGCAAAAACTGATGCTGAACATATATGGGGAAAACAAAAACAGGTCCTCCTTTAAGCGTGTGTCTTCCTAAGTACAGGTAGTCCTTTAAAGTATCAATATTTAATTAAAACACATAAAAATGAGTAATTTACTAATGGCTGCTCCTAATGAGCCCATTATTAAAATATTTGTTGGGCAGAAGAAAGGTTAGAATTTACCTTGATGTACTGGTTAAAATTGATAATGAATCACTTCTGTATATCTCGTCAGTAATATTTGAGTGAAGAACTGAAAACAGCTCCCAGATTGAATAGCTGGAGGTTGATTAAGAATCGAAGAAAGCCAAGATTTCTCCTAAATGCTGACATTACAGGATTTGTCATGAGCCTATGAAAGTCACAATAACAGCAAAGAGATGCAGGCTTAGCCTGTTTAGTTTAATCCATGGCCCAAATGAATTTTGATGTTGTAGATGATACTGAAGTTATGTCTGCATATTAAATCACTTTAATATTGTTGGACAGCCTATTTTGATACACTCATTGACAAATATCGTATTATTTTGCTTAAAAATCATTGGAAGTTTTGCTGAGAGACATTTTGGCCTCCAAGCATATTGCAATGAGTGATTCCAATACTGTGCTGATCTGATACTTGAATCTGAATTGCTAATATAAAAATTTGCTGCCCATACTGCCACTATTACTGTTCACTTCTGCTAAACCAGATGTCTATTATGCATCTTGCCACATACATATTGAACTGATAATCTAAGGGAAGAAATAATGGTGTGCCCTATGTTTGTTCTTACATTACAGGGTTCCTAAGAGATTAATGCTGAAGCTGATTTTTTAAATCAAAATATGGTTATATTTGTATATATTCACCCATCTTCTAACATTCTTCTAGCTCTTTTGGGAACCTGGCACTGTCCTGCCAAGAGCAATATGTTTAGTCTGCGGTGTTATAAACTCTCAATCAGAAAGTCATGTCTGCTCTTCCATCCTTTATATGAGGGATCTGCCAGGTCATTCCAGAGTACCAGCTGTCGGCACAGACACAGTCATAGAAATGAAGAGGTTTTCTATCATTTTTTATAAACTAAAATGTGGACACAAAACAATAGCAACAACAACAATGACAACAGCAACAACAAAAACAAGAAATTGAGAAGAGTGTGTCTGTTTTTCCCTGAGTCAAAAGAGCTTAAAATAGACTAAAACATTCTACCCATACCCACATGTACCTATTAGCCAAATGACACGGCTTTGTAAAGAGACATTTCCCTTCTTCTCTCAAAGAATGGTATTTACACCAAATCTCCAATGATGCAACCTGGATTCATTCAATGTTGGCCATATCTACTTTTGAACCTTGTGAAATATTTTATCTCTACTATGCTTGCTTAAAACTATATGGATAAAATCTTTGGTACTTCTGCAGAGGTACACCTTGATCTCCTTATTATTAAATGTGGGCTGGACTTAATTAACTTCTTGTAAAGAGGACGTGGAAAGGATGATGGTGTCTGACTTCCGAGACAAGAGCATACATGGCATTGTGCCTTCTACCTTGATAAGCTTTCTCGAAGAAACCAGCCAGGTGCTGTATCATAATGAGGCTGGCACAGTATTAGGAAGAGGTCCATGGGGCTGAGAAAGAGGACTCCTGCCAATGGGAATGAGCCTCCTGAGAGGCCACTTTCCAGTCCCAGGCAAGTCATTAGCTCACTGAGCCCGACAATATCTTGATGATGATTTCATAAAAAAACCCATGTCCCATCGCTCTGCTAGGTTTCTTCTGAATTTTTAATTCACAGAAATATTTACAATCTACTATGTGTTGGGGTGATTTTTTTGTTAAGAAGAGTCAATTAATAGAGTCACCAAAATAATCAGTGAACTCAAAAAGCTATTAAATAATTTTAAAAGTTTCTTAAATGTTGACCATCAAATTCTTTGCTTCTCAAAATGGGTATTTTGTTTAAAATGTGTTCTATGTTTCATAAACTATTGTAAGATTATTTTAATGAAGTTATAAAACTATGATATGGGTAATTAAAGGAAACATTTCATATACAATTAGAATTATAAATTATAATGTTAAGTGAAATAAATCAGACACATAGGTTAAATATTGCATGGCTTCTCTTATGTGAGAAAATCAAACTATAAATAAAGAGCAAAATAAAAGATAAAAGGAATTAGAGAGATAGGTCTTTTGCATAAGAGGAGGCCAAGAGCTGGAGGGAGGGGGAAGGGAGGGGAGAGATTGGGGATGAAAAAAGAATGAAGATGAATGAAGATGTCTTATGTGCATGTATCAACTCCCCACAAGGAGTGCGATCATTATACACTGCGGACATGTACTATTTAAAAAAAAAAGAAAAAAGTATATGGAGCTGAGAAATTAGAAATCCATAAATAATTATATACAGGTGTGTATGTATGTTGTTACCTGATTTAGGATTCGGAATTGGAACTGTGATGTATTAGTCAGGGAGCTATCAAGAGAGGGAGGAAAAGAGCAAAAGGACAGAGGAGAGCAAGGAAGGAGGGGAGAGAAGGAGAGAGGGCAAGAAAGAGAAAAGAGAAATTCATTATACAAAATGTTTAAAGGCTCATACTCTGGCATGTGTAAGCTGGAGATCCAGGAAGGCAGACGTATAATTTACTCTCAGTACAAATGCCTGAGAATAAGCGATACTTATGGTGCAAATCCCGGTCTACCAACAGGAGGAGAGGAGACGAAAGTCTGGATAGGGAGATAGAGAGGAAGAGGGCCTTGACATCTTTACTCCCGCTGTGCTCTATTCAGGCCTTCTATACATAGGATAATGCTCCTTCACATTGGGGAGGGAAATCCACTTTTCTGAGTCCATCAATTCCAATGCTAATCTCATCCAAGAACGCCCTCAGAATCACATGTAGAAATGCTTACCCAGATATCTGGGCATCCTTTGATCTATTCAAGCTGGCACATAAAACTAACTGTCAGCAGGTTTGACGCTAACAGTGGAGGACTAAGTAAAATATGAAAGAACTGCGTGTTCCATGACCAGTCCCTGGGCTTAGGTTAGATTTGCTGGGGTAGATGAGAAAGGGCCAGAAGCTAATTCACTTCTCAAGAAAGACTTTGACACCAGGAAAACGATCACCAAGATGGGCTTGTGCCCAGAGTCCCGTGTGATATGATATGGAATCAGGGAAGATGTCATTATCCTATTGTTCCATACAAACCATCAATCCCTTGAGATACATGGAAGATACCTTATGTAACATAAGCTAGCATTCCTAGAGGAAGTATATCACAGAACTTGTAATGAGTAGGGGCAGGAAAGTGCTAGCACTTAGTTTCACAGACACTGCAGGGGACTAGCAGATGTGAAAGCAAGAGGAGAGGAATGCAGGAGGCCTTATGTGGTACCCACGGGACATGTTACTGGTATCTGTGAAATACTTCTCTGAGGATGCCCAGAAAAAAAAAAAAAAGTGGTGAATTCTTAAGGTGACTAGCCTCCTAGTAATTAGGAATCTCGTCTATGAAAAAAGTGTAAAAATTTATAGCCACAGTCTGGAAAGTCTAGGAAATACATTAGAATAATAAATATGCTTCTGAATTTTAAATTTTTCTCCTGCCCCCTCTCTTTCATCCTTCCTCCCTCGCTTTCCTTCCTTCTGCCTCTTCTTACCTCCCTCCATCCCTCCTTCTCTTTATTTCTCCCTTCTTTTCTTTCTTCCTTCCCTTCCCTCCCTACTTCATTCCTTCCTTCCATCTTTTTTCTATCATTCTAAAACTTGTAAACTCCTTCCTTTTTATGTCTTTTTCTTGTGCATCCTACATTGTTTGATAAAGTTTCCTTCAGAATCTGGATCAACTGCCTACAAGTAAGACTCTGATTCAAATTAGATTTATTGATAATAGTTTCTTACCACACATACATCCTGTTCCATCCTAGTTCCTAACCCTAGTAGGGATGCTTTAGGCTGTTCTCTGTTCTATCACACATCCTAAAATCTAAAAATTTGGTAATCAGTCTGTGTTATCCTGGACTTTAGTTAGTGTGTATGTATGTGTGGGGGGGCATCGAGTGTTGCACTGAAGACTTCGCATTGCAACAGGTAGAAACTTGGCATATAAAGTGACAGCCAGATGTGGTATTTCTCCCTGATTGCATGGCTTATAGTCACTTTAATAATACATTGTTTTCCCAAGTAAAAATCATCGGTGGAAGTACAACATCTGGTTTCTAGTGAAAAAGCCAACTTAATTTACTCAAATCCCTGGTGTGATTTACAAAGCACCAAAGAAGGTGGAACACTTTGACACGTTGTAGAACCCTGACTGGCTATGTCTACATTGGCAAGGGTTTTCTAAATGGCTCATTTAAAGCAATCAGGGAGTCTTTTATTTGGTACCACCCTAACAGCCAAAATGTTTACATTTCTAAATGAAAACCCTTTCCTTTAGCTGAAAACATTTCCAAGAAAAAGTAAATACTTTGGTCATTAAAAGCAAAGACAGTATTTTCCTTTGAACAACGGAGATTGTAAAATATTTCCCAAATATTGCCAAGCGCTTTGATAAAAATGTAAGCATTTGATAAATTTCTGGCTTCAGGTACAATTATTAGCAAAAATTTAAGCAAGTAAGCAAGTTCAGATTTTCAGACAGGCTACTAATTCTTACACTGAAATAGTAGGATTTCTGAAAACAGACCCAAAGTACAATAGTAATCGAATGCCAATGTGAAGAAAATTATCACGATAATTGAGACCAGTCTTCATATGTATGTATAATTTTATAAATTACTAACAAAACAGAATTTCGGTGTGTTGGTTTTATGGGATTTTTTTCATGATGCTTTTATTTCTTTTAGTTAACTTGGATTTTGAAGTAATTCATATTTAGTTCACATTTATTGAGTTCTCTCTATATAAAGTTATAAACAGTATGAAGGAAAAAGTGCAGGTTAGTATTTTGTTATGAAAATATCTTTACCATGATCAGCAATCTTGCTTTTTTGGTTAGTACTATAATTGTACAGAGAAAGAAACAGGTGGTTACCGCCAGGTTTTACGCTTGTTGAATTCATCATAACAAAATTAGTGAAGTCATAATGAGCTAAATAATAAAGCTAAATTTTCCACAACAAACATAAGTGGAGTAAATATAATTTCCTACAAAAATAAGTAAGAACTGGTATTTTATGTCTAAGTGATATATAACAAATCATTTTCATAAAGGTAGAAAATCATGCAAGACCTTCCTATAAACTTAATCCTTTTAGAATTAGGTTTAAAGCTGATATAAGGTAGTCTGCAGGCCACAAGGAAGAATTATGCTCATAGTGACACCGTGACATCAACTAGTAAAAGTTCTTCAGGTTTTACCTCAATCTATCTCTCTATCTATCTAACAGCTATCAAGTCATGAGGTCAGTAGGTTGCTCTACTCACAATAGTCTTGAGACAATGTCAATTTAAGTCTTACATATTTGATTTTGACCCGTAAAATCAAGAAATAATTAAAGATTTAAAAATTCATAATTTTCAAATTTTCTTCCTGTATCAATTACTATAGATCTGCCACACAAATGATACTTGTTACTTTTTACTACCAGGCTGACTCATAACATGTTTGCTCCTTTGTAACAGATGAAGCATAGTCAAATCTGCAGCTGCACTGAAAACTCAATAAAAAAGCAAGAATATTTGTTCCTTCTGATGATCTACAGTCACTGTAGTAATGAAGTATGTGTTTCAATCTGACTCTCTATTAAAGGCAATATCTTACTCAGCACAACAAAACTATGTCAAACTTCAGAGTTTTCTTGTATTATAATACAATACAGTTACTTGAATTGTAAAATATTTGGTGGTATTAAATGACAAAATGTAAAAGTTTGTGGCACTTATTAAATATGCCCTAGAAAGAAATCAGATTGTGTGCTTAAAAGCAAAGATATATCAGATAATATTTTTAATTAATTTTACACTTTTCATATAGATACCTATGCATCATTTCTTAGAAATACTGAACAGATGCATGGTGATTTCATAAAATAAACTTGTTTTGCTTGTTTATTCTGTTGTTATTTTTCTTTTCTTTACTCCGATTTAAGTTGTTCACAAAATATCTCAATTCATTCATCGAGGGCCTCCTGTTTTCCCGACACATTCCTAGAATGTGAAATGTAAGAGTGAACTAAAAGTTAACCAAAGGGGGAAAAAAAAAATCCATGCCTAAGGAATTTGTCCTCTAATGTTGTGGGGAGCAAATATACAAAAGAATAAATAATAATATGTGAGGAGGTAATAACTAGGGGTGTGTGTGTGTGTGTGTGTGTGTGTGTGTGTGTGTGTGTGATTACAAAGATTCTTTTTTTTTTAATTTTCAGAATGATTTGCATGGTTACACTGGATGGTAAGATGCACATTTGTAGGGCAGTCCAGCTGTCTGGAAACTCAGGAAGAGTCAATTTGACAGCTTGGAGTCTGATGTCTGCAGAGTAGTAAGCTGGCTAAAAGCTCAGGTAAGATTTCTACATTATAATCTTGAGGCAGAATTTCTTCCTCTCCGGGAAACCTTTTTTTATTTGCTCTTTAGGCTCGCAATAATTAGATGAGGTTCAACTACAGTAAAGGTAATGTCAGTGTAAAGGCAACTGGTTATGTTAACCTTGTCCAAATGCAACCACAGCAACCTCTAGGCTGGTGTTTGAACAAACACCTGCGCATGCAAACCTGGTCAACTTGACAGGTAAAACCAACATCTCAGTAGTAGGCAGAAGAGGAAGTGTGATGGAAAGTTAAATGATGGGGAAAGAGAAGTACTTTTTCCCAATAGGCTGGACAGGAAAATTTCCCGTAAGTCAATATTCCAACAGAAATCTGAACTAAGTGAGGAAGGAGCTAAGGAAAATCACTGGGTAGAGAGTTAACAGAACGAACCAGGCCCCAAAGCCCTGGGGCAGGAGTGTGCTTGGCATATTTTCTAAACAGCAAAGAGAAAGTCTCTGTTGAAGAAAAATGACAGAAGAAAGGGCGAGAGGGGGCCATATTGCTCTCTTTGAAATTCTTGATGAATATCATAGTATTAAAGTCTGAGAAATCGAGCAGCAATGTGAACCTATTTTAAACTGCTAAACTCAATATTTCAAAATTATTTTGATCACAGAAGCCTTTTGTTCTTAATGGCAGCTCAATAACTCCATGTTCCTAAAATTATTTTTCTGATTGTTTTTCTTCGCCACGTGTTCCTAGCATGCCTATTTTGGGGCAACTAGCCTATTTTAAAAAACTAATAAGTAATAATGCTGCCTTCGCAGTTTTTGCACTTGTCATGATGGTCATGTGGACAACATGTCTAACTTGGGATAGATTTTTTGATTTCAAAGCAAGCGGAATAAAATGCTCCTTTGTTAAATTTAGTACTGTTTTATAAATGCTATCGTAAGTGGGATTTTCTTGATTTGTGTTTCAGATAGTACAGCTGTTAGTGTATAAAAACACTATTGATTTTTGGATGTTGATTTTTGTGCCTTAAACTTTAATGTAGTAGCTTATCAATTTCATGGGTTTTTTTTTTAGTGGAGTCCTTAGAATTTTTATATTGATGATTATATTCTCTACATGGCAGAATTAATCCAGCTTGTTCCTTTCTAATCTAAATTTGTTATTTATTCTCTTAAATAATTGCACTGCCCGGGACTCTCAGTCCCATACTGACAAGAACAGGGCAGAGTGAGCCTCACTGTCTTATTTCGAGTATGGAAGAAAAGCTTTCCACTCTCGCAGTGACGTTAGCTGTGGACTTGTCATGTATGGCTGTGTTTTCTGTTGATGTGCGTTTCTTCTACACCTACTTTTTAAAGAGTTTTTTCTTTTTTTTTCTTTTTATCATGAAAGGATTTTGTCAAAAGATTTTTCTGCCACTGTTGAGACGATCATATATATATATATACGTATTTATCCGTCATTCTGTTAATGTCATGCATCGTATTTGTTGATTTCTACATTTCAACATTCCTGGCTTCTCAGGAGTAAATGTCATTTATCATGATGTGGGATTACTTCAGTGTGTTGTTGAATTAAATCTACTCTGATTTTCTAGAGGATTTTTGCATTTATGTTCATCAGTAATATTGAACTGTAATTTTATTTTGTTATATACTTTTTCTTGCTTTGGCACAAAGGTAACGTAGCCTTATAAATTAAAACAAGGAAATGAAAGATATGCACCTTGAAAACTATAAGATACTAATGATTGAAATTAAAGAAGACACCAATATGTAGAAAGGCATCTTATGCTCATGATATGGAAAAAAATTGTACATTTATATTATCAATACAACATAAATGTACTTCTGTGGAGTTTGTATTTCTGTGTTCACTGAAGCATGAGATTCACAATCACCAAAGTACAGTGCCAGCCTAAGGGCTCTTGGAATCACATGAGGAAAATGGGGCATCTGTATGAAATTCCACATTTTTTGATCTTAAAAAGGAAGAAATTCTATCATTTGTGCCCACAAAGATGAACCTGGTGGACATTATGCTGAGCACAATGGCTAAGCACAAACTCAAGTAAAGTATAATTTCACTCATTTGTGAAATCTGAAAAAGTTAGCTTTTGAGGACAAAATGATGGCTACCAAGAGCTGAGTAGTAGGAGGGATAGGGAAATTATGGTCAAAGTATGTGATGTTTCAGTCATTTAGGATAAATACATTCTAGAGATCTACTTTGCAGCACAGCAATTAGAGTTAATAATATGTTGTATATTTACAAATTTCTACAAAGATACATCTTAAATGTTCTCAGTATCACAAAGAATATGTGAGATGATGAATGTATTAGTTCGAGTTTAACAATCATTTTGTAGTGTACAAATATCAAGAAGTCCTATTGTACCTCATAAGTATACGTGCATTTTTCATTTGTAACTGAAGCTGGGATTTTAAAAAGTTGAAGTAGACCTTAGACTGAAGGATGAATGTGAAAGAAAGAGAAAATTAGAGATGACGACACAAGTTTCACTTGAGAAACTGGTGAAAGTCATTGCCAATCACTGAGAAGGGAAAGCCTGGGAAGGTGGGTATGGGAACATGATTGCTTTGTAGGGTGAGGGTGGAGATTAAGTGAAATTTGAGATGTTTAATAGGCATCCAAGTGGTGATATCTATGTGAGTCCCATTCAGGGAAAAAATTGACCAAATACATGTAGAACTGATCAACACAATCACCATAAATGTACTAAATGAAGTTGAAGTAGGCTAAGAAGAAAAAGTGTTATAGGCGGCATCTCTCCCTAAAATAATGGAGAGGTGATAGGTGGAATGAGGAATAATGATAGTTTTCCAGTAAAATTTTGATAGCTTTATGACAGTAGTCAAAGATGAAAAGCTAGTAGTAATAGGGAAAGTATTAAAATAGAGTGATCTCCTTCTGTAGTCACCAGTTGTCTTTTGATGGGTGATTCAAAGCAAGTAATTGAAAGTTCTTTTTCTCCTACCTCTTTCTAATATGCCCCTATGAGCCTCTTAAAATCAATATCTCTCTCTTTCTGTTTCTCTCATTAGCAATATGAAATTAATTAGTTTAAAAAAAATTTTAAAAAGGGCTTATATGCAATGTATGCAGTCAAAATACAGATTCTGGGTAGAAAGCATACATTTTCTGTCAATCAAATTATTAAGTCTATGAGATACTAGAAAATTAATTCATTGTATTTTCTT
>PVJO010031907.1:0-13675 GCA_004026905.1 Hystrix cristata
GCCAGCTTGGGGGGCGTCGGCTGCTGCGGCGTCGGCTGCTGAGACGGAGGCGGCTGCTGCGGGGACTGGGCGGCCCCGGAGCCCCGCTGGCCGCCGCTGCCCCCGGCGCCTCCGGGACCACCGCCCGCCCCTCCGCGTTCCGCCATGGCCCAGGCAGGGGTCGGGGGTCGCCGATCTCACTCGGACCGGAGCGACGCCGCGCGGCTCCCCGGCTTCCCCCGCGGCGGCGGCGGCGGCGGCGGCGGAGGGGGCCCGGCGCGTCTCCTCAGCCCGCTGGGCCGAGCCGAGCCGCCAGCGAGTCTGCACGCACGCGGGGCCTCCGGCGCGCGGTCCTCGCGCTCGCCCGCCGCCGCCTGTTGCCGCCCGCGCGGCCGAGACACTGGGTGGGCGTGCCGGGAAGGGGCGGGAGCGCCGCTGCGGCCCCGCCCAGCGCCTGGAGCCCAGAGGCTGGGCCCGGCGCGCGCTCGCGCCTGGCGGGCTGCGGGGACGCGGACGCGAGGAGGGTCTGCAGCTGGCGCGCGCTCGTGTGACCTTCCCTCCTTCCCGTCTGCAGCGCGAGCCGCAGCCGGCCTACCTACTCCACCTTCTCTTCTCTCTCTCCCACCCCTTCTTCCCTCATCGGCCGCGGTCCCGCCGGCGGAAACCCCGCTTTTTCGGGGCGCGGCCCCGACTGGGAGGGGGACTGCCGCGGGAGCGCGCTTCGTGCGGGGACCAGTCTGTCGAGCTGGGCCAGAGCCAAGCCTGACGCCGGCCGCGTGCGACGTGAAAGCCTCTTGTCCACCGATCCTTGACCCAGGCCGGCTTTGCGGCTACGAGACTTTTTCGCCGACTAGCAAAGGAAGTGGCCTGTCGGCAGGGATCTGTGAGCGGCAGGCACTGAGAGCCCGAGGGGCAGGCAAGGGGATCAGGGACCTATGGCCCGAAAGGCCCTCACAAGGGCGACTTAAACCCTGAACAGGTCCAGAGTGCTTCAGTGTTCTGAATTTCCAGAATTCCAGCTTTCCCAGGCCTAGGTCAGCTGCCACATCCTTTGTTGGACATCTCCCACTCCTCCTTCCAGAAACTCTTGAAACCTCCAGCATGCTGACACCTCCCTTAGTGTAAGCCACTAGTAGTGCAACGATGGTATGTGACTTCAGGCCCAGCACTTGGCAAATGCCTGCTGGTTCCAACGGGCTAGGCCAGTCTAGCTTGTCAATAATTTTAGGACCAGGGGAACCTGGAGAAAGCATGTACCCCTACTCTACAAACACATACACACACATCCTAGCACTAGTGTTGCTTGAACCAGGGGCTCATATGAATGCAGGACAATTAAGATTTTGAGCTATGTTCTCTCACAGTTAAAGACTTAGACTTTCTGCTACAAGGTCAATTAGGAAGGCCTGACCTGGCCTATTTCCCAACCCCACTGTTACTTCCCCAGCCCAGGCCACTAAGCTGGCTATTTTTACTCCCCAAGGACAAAGTAGTAAGGTCAAATCAGACCTGGAGGTACTACCCCAGAGCCTTCCTACACTGTGTGTGTGTGTGTGTGTGTGTGTGTGTGTGTGTGTGTAAATCAGCCACGATTTCAGCTTTGGCTTTAGCTTCACAAATTCTCAAATGTAACATCTAATCCAAGTACCTGCCCAGGTCACTGGGGCAGCCCAGTGGTTGTAAGAAGAATCTATTTTAGTCCTTTTGCAGAAGGGTCTAAAAAGAGATGCAGGAGGATCCGGAGTGTTACATATTCATCTCTTTCCTTGGGAAGCAGCTTTATTTACAAAACAAGTCTAAAATAAGAACATGAAATGACAAGCCCTTGGGAACTGCAGGAAAGCTCGCTCTTGAGGACCCATGTATGAAGGCCAGGCATCCACATAAAGGGCTTAAAAGAAGACAGGCTATGTGAGGGGGACCTAAAACTTGAACTCCTTGTATTTCTTGCTGCCCCCACGGCTGTCCTGGGGCTGAGCTTTCCGTTTCTTTTGCTGTAGGAGAGAAAGAAAAACAGGTTATAACAAGTTAAACACCCCCAACCCCCAAAACAAAGACAGCAGCCTGGCATAGGCATAGAAGTTACGGGAAAACACTGAGTCTAAATTCTGTTCCCACCTTCCTTTCAGATTTGGATAAGATCTTTCCTCGTTTCTGCCTCAGCATGTAAGGAAGCCATCAGGCTGCAGCATTGACTGCACCTTTACTTTCACCACTAGAGGGCACAACTGTACTGGAAAAGGCAGCTCCCGCTCCCAGCTCATTCCCCAGCCCAGGGAGCTCCCACCTTCTGTTTGGCGGCATGCTCGGCCACCATGTCACTGAAGTCTTCCTTCTCCACTTGTGCCTGCTGCTCCCGCACATGCTCTTCATACTTCTGGGTCATGGCCATGGGATCCAGCTCCAATTCCTCAGGCGCCAGGGCCACTTCCACACCTTGCAGCTCTGGGGCTGGACCCTTCCGGCTCATAACCTGGAGTAGAGATCAGGGTCTTGTCACCTCCAAAAAGTCTCAAGAGGCCCTATCTCCACCCATCCTCAAGTCTCCCAAAGCTGTATCCTCCAAGTGCTCACCGTGGACATGTCATAAATGTGTGTCGATCCCATCATGGCTCCCCCAACAGTGGCTGTTCTCTTCTCTGGCAACACAGTGAACAGCTGAGGTGTCTCACTTCTGCAACGGACAATGGGGTCAAGCCCAAAAGGGATAAAAGGTCTCCAGAGGGGGAAGCAAAAAAAGCACAGGCGGCACCTCCACCCAGATTCCTTGGGGAATTCTAGGATACCTGAGATTGCAGCCTCTCCATTCACAGAGGCCTCTGAGAGAACTAGATTAGGGGTAAGGCACAGTGCTGACATCAGAGGATACAGCTTGGAATGAGCTAAGGAGTCCTCTACAAGTTAGGGGATTCAAAACAGAACTCAGATCCTAAGACTCCTTCCTACTCAAAACCCTCCGAGGCTTCTAATCATTAGCTGAACGAATCCAAATTCCTAAAACCTAAAGAGTTCATACTCTGGTCCCTTACCAAACCTCTCCTCGCTACACTGCCCACACTAGCCTTCTTTCTTTTTCTTCCTTGAATAAACAGAGCTTAAATCTTCTGCTTCCTGACAAGGAGAAGCAGGGACCAGTTTTACCCTCCTGCCTGAAATAACCAAAAATGGGCAAAAAACAAAATATATTTTAGAACATGAAGCACGGATAAAGGAAGGATAGTGCTTCCCACAAGACAGAAAATAAATGAGGTGAGTCCTTCAATTGCTTTAGCATCCTGCCCAGAGCATTTCCAAAGCATGTAACGCAGAGGGCCTATACAGAGCCAAGAGGACTCTGTGAATTGAGAGGATGAAGCTAAAAGCCCAGGGAGATCAAAGTGGCCAGGGTTTGCAGAGAAAACCAGATATATGCAAAGGTCTTCCTCAGGTATTCCAAGGAGTAGAGGAGTAGAGAGGAGCATATGCTTGTAGGGCACTACCAAGACTAAGGAAGGAACCAGCTGAAAGGACTGGTGGTAACAGTGGCTGCTCATTCAGGATGGGAAATGGTGCCAATTCCCATTAGTCAGATGGAAAAACCTCGGGGTTCATAGGCACTAGGCAGAATATACAGAAGGGTCTTATGCCTCCTGGTGGGAGGACAAGGACTGCTTCAGTCCTGTAAAGGACCCAAAAAGCAAGACCTGTGTCAAACTATTCACAAATGACTGCACCCTTGATCAAAGCTGAAAGTGATGTACAGGAAAATGACAATATCCTGGGCCCAACAAGGTAAATTACACAAAGTCTACCAGCCAATCAGAAATTATCAGGTATGCAAAGCATACCCATAAGAATATCCATTAATTGAAACCACCCAGAACCACCCCACTGTTAGAATTAGTAAACAAGTGCCAAATATGGTGGTGCATGCCTGTAATCCCAGCATTTGGGAGGCTGAGGTAGGAGGACTGTAGTGATTTTGAGGTCAACCTAAGCTACACAGTGAGTTCAAAGCCTGCCTGGACTACATAGAGAGATCCTGTTTCAAGAAAGTCCCACACCCCACCCCAAAAAAGAGACAATTACATTAAAATGTTATTATAATTGCTTTTTGTTTTTGTTTTTTGGGAGTTTTTTGTTTTGTTGTTTTTGTGTTCTGCAAGGGTTTTTTGGTTTTTGAGGGGTTTTTTGGTGCTGGGGATCAAACTCAAAGCCTTGTGCTTGCTAGGCAAGTCCTCTACCACTTGACCTAAATCCCCAGCCCTTTTTGGTTTTTTTTTTTTTTTGAGACAGGGTCTCCCTTTGTAATGCAGGCTGGCCTTGATCTCACCGCATAGCCCAGGCTGGCCTCAAACTCAGAGCAATTTTCCTGCCTCAGCTTCCCCAGTGCTGGGATTACAAGTGTGCACCATGATGCTCAGCATTAAAATGTTATTATGATTGTATTCTACATGTTCAAAAATGTTAGTTAAGAGGGGTTAAGGATTTAGATGCTCTACAAATTCCTAGCAGAGAAACAAGAAAATCACACCAAGGAACATCATGTTCAAATTGTTCAGAACCAGAGATACACAGAAAATCTCCAAAGTAACCAGAGAAAATGACACATTACATACAAAAGAACAAAAGTAAGCATGACAGCAGATTTCTTGTGAGAAACAATATAAAAAGACAATACTGAACCAGTTTTCGAAGTAGTGAAAGGGGAAACACCCTGTCAACCTAGAATTCAATATGCAATAAGAATTCTTGTTTCAAAACAAAAGTCAAACAACAGAACCTTTTATGATTACAAAAGCTGCAAGAATTCACAACCAACAGACCCACATAAGAAATGTTAAAGGAAGCCTATCAGACAGAAGGAAAATTATGCCAGAAGGAAACTGGATTGACACAAAGAAATGAAAGAAAACCGAAAATGATAACTACATGGGTTCCTATGTGATTGTTTAAATCTCTCTAAACGATAACTACCTAATCATAACTACATAGTGTAGGATTTATAACATAAGTAAAAAATAGAATGATCACAAAAGTGGAAAAGACAGCAGAAGAGTATCAAGGCTCTTAATATCAGGAGTGCTACATCATATGAAGGTAAAGATAGACACTATAAGCCCTAAAGCAACCTCTAAAACAGCAAAGACAATTACGAAGCCAACAAACAAAATAAAACAGAATCACATGAAAAATGCTCAATTAGGGGCTGGGGATTTAGCACAGTGGTTAGAGTGCTTGCCTGGTAAGCGCGAGGCCCTGAGTTTGATTCCTGGCGCGCGCGCGCGCACGCGCGCACACACACACACACACACACACACACACACACAGCTCAATAAAAGACAGGAAAAAGGAAAACAGGAAAAAAAGGAACAAAGAACAAAGAACAGAATGGACTAAGAGGTCATTTCATGAGTCATCTAGCCAGCCCAGAACCCAAAGGGAAGTGAAAGTCCTCCCCACATGGCCTGCCTGGTTCCCTCACCCATCCATCGCCTCCTCAATCTTCTTCTTCCTCAGCTCAATGAGTTCAGGGGTCTCCATTCCAGCTGGCACCGACGAGAACCCTCCAGGAGTGATGAGGCCACTGTGAAGAGAATAATCTCTGGGGTAGAAAGAAGACTCCCAAACAAAGGCCACGTCAGGGAGCAGACTCCATTTTCCCACCTGTCTGCAGGTGTAATAAAGCCTGTCTCATCTGGTTTGTCTTCATCACTTTCTTCCTCTTCCTCCTCTTCTGAAGATTCTTCATCAGATGGCTCTAGTTCCCCCCAAGGGGTCCGATCAATCTCTTCTTCTTCAGTCTTGGTCTGAAAGAGAGCACTCATTTGTTCAAGAAATGTTTACTCAGTACCTAAGTGCCAAGCTGTTGTAAACTGAAGAGATGTAAGAGCAAAGAGACAGATGATAATCCTACCTACAAAGAGCTCATATTCCAGCAGGGAGCTGCATTACACCAAAGGAAAATGCATGCCATTTTTCACACTGAAACTTCAGAATCCCAGCTCCCTGATAATGAAGGTGCAGCACAACTATCTAACTTCATCAAGAAAACCAAGCTAAAAAAAAAAAAAAGAATACCAAGCTTGCCAGACCATGGCCCATACCTGAAATTCAGCAGCATTGGTTCCAAACACGTCCCCATAGAGCGGTTTTCCGTCTCATCTACTGGGGGTTTGCCCCAGCCACCAGCATGGTAGCCAAAGGAACAGCTCTGCAGGAGAGGGAGACTAGTGAGTTCCACTCCTACGCTCCAGATGAACAGCCACGCTTCAAAGGGGGAAACTCATACTTGGGAACTTGGAAAATCAGCACCAAAACTATGGACGGAGCAGGATGGTGGGGAGAGGCAGTAGAGCGTATGGGAATAACCTTGGCCTCAGCCTCAGGGTGGAGTCTGTGCTGCCTAAAACTAAAACAAGGACCTTAAAAAATCAGAACTTCACTTTCTTCCCAATTTCCCTACCTTCAGAAAGCTGACAAGGTTAACATCTATCTCACTTAAGGAGCAGAAATTTTTGCCTAAAGTTTGACAATACTACTTTTCCACTTTAGTGATTCTGCAGTCTATTCATGCTTTTTTTATCTAATACTTTTTATTTAATAATAATAAATTTTATGCCATTCTTTTTCTTTTCCCCATAATACTGGGGATTGAACCCAATGGCATTCTACTACTGAGTTACATCCTTAGACCCTTTTTAATTTTGAGACAGGATCTTGCTATGTTGCCCAGGCTAGCCTGGAACTTGCAGTCCTCCTCCCTTAGCCTCCCAAGTAACTGGGATTACAGGTGTATATCACCATATCCAGCAAAATAATTCCATCTCTCTATCCCTGTAACTATCAATGAACTATATGGAAACATAGTCACCAAATATTATTACATTTGGTTATTTCTGAGTGGCAAAATTATGTGTGATTTATCTTTCTACTTGCCAATTTTGACCAATTATTTTATGATTCACCTGTTTAAAAAAGAAATTAATTTTTCCTCACAGGATAGAGGTAGAGAAGGAAAATAAAGTAATTTCTCTAGAGAAAAAGCACACAGGCACAGTTGGGCATGCTGACACACACCTGTAATCCCAGCACTCTGGGAAACTGAAACAAGAGGACCAAAAGCTTGAGCCCAGCCCAGGCAACTTAGTGACTTATCAAGACCCTATTTTGAAATAAAAAGGGCTGGGGAGTTAATTCAGTGTAAAGACCTGGAGCTCAATCCCCAATACCAAAAAAAAAAAAAAAAAAAAAAAAAAAAAAAAAGAGCCAGGCGTGGTAGCACATGCCTGTAATCCCAGCACAGAGGAGGCTGAGGCAGGAGGATCATGGTGAGTTGAGGTCAGCCTGGGCTACACAGTGAGTTCAAGGCCAGCCTGAACTACACAGTGAAACCTTTATCTCAAAAAAAATCAAACAAACACAAATGTAGTCATGGCTGGGGTGTAGTTCAGTACAGAGCATGTCCCTAGCATCCTTGAGGCCCTGGGTTTGATCCCAGCATTCTACTACCACCCAAAAACAGCAGGAGCAGCCAAGAATGAAAGTAAACACAGTACTCACCTCAGGGATGGGCGAGTTGAGGCCAGGGATTTTCAGGTTGGGGTACGATGGGGGTGGTCCATATCGCTGCATGGCAATCAACCATGGGGGAGGGACCTTGTGGGCATTCTGCAGGAAGAAGAGAATAGGATACCACCCACCTATCCCTATCCCGTCTCTCCCTTCTGCCCCAATTCCCACCCAGCAAACCAACACTCACTGGTCCTACTGGCATCCCCAAGGAAATCCTCAGCTCATCAGACAGATCTCCGGGCTTCTTCTCCTTCAGTCTCGTCTCAAACTTTTTCCCCTGAGGACAAAGCACAGTGTGCCGTATTGGGGACGCCAGACACATACTGGAAGCTCAATGGCATGAGGACGTAAGAACAGAAATGAGAAGTCCTAATCCACATCAGATATAAAACCCCATGAGGGCTGCCTGGCTCCCACTCAGATGCTGACCAGAGTGAGGGAAGGAATGAAGGCCATATTCTCAGTGTAGCCACTAAGCCACTGTGAAAACAAGGGCCAACTTTCGGACCCGCTTTCTCATCTGTGAAATAAGGGCATAGGGCAGGATGCCCTTCTACCTCAAACAGCCCATGTCATATGATTAATAGTTCAAGGATCAGAAAAAAAAAAACTTTTTTTCACTCCCAATATTAAATGTTTTTGAAAATCATCTGTCATTTAGCCCCTCTCTCCCTAAACCACCCACTACAAACTAATACTACTTCAAAGACATGGTCTGCATCTCTCCTCCCAAAAAGGACCTCATTTCAAAATTTCACACTCCATCTCATCTGAGGGAAGTGAAGGGGCAATTCTAGGGCTAAGAGCCACTCTACCTGCCTTTGAAACCCTTTCTAACCAGTGGTTACATAGTCATGACCCACAACTCAGCCCTGCCTCCCCAGCTCCCTCTTCAAACCTCATAGCACAGGTCCCCATGAATGGTCAGCTTTGGCTTAGTCTGCCACTTGAAGAAGGCATCGTGAAGTTTTTGGTAGTCAATATCGATCTTTCCCATCTTGGGTCGAACTTTCTCTCGCATTTTAGATTTCATCGTCTTCTGTTCTTCCTGTGAAGAATTTACATAGACATAAGTTAATAGCCATTCACCAACTTTTGGGCTGCAGGTGTAGAGTGTTTGTCTAACATCGGTAAAGCCCAGAGTTTGATCTCTAGCACTACGGGGGGTGGGTGGGTGGGTGTGAGCGTATCAACTCTTAGTAGAGTTTCTGACTCCCTAAGTCTAAAGGGGATCAAAATAAACATTTATCTTACTCTACAAAGTTACTAAAATCCTTCCTGTTCAAATGCCTTAAAATTACACAATCCTATAGGCTGGGGTATAGCTTAGTGGTAGAGTATGCACTTAGCACACTCAAGGCTCTGAGTTCAATTCCCAGAACTACCCCTACCAAAAAAGGTAATATCCCATGCTGAACACAACAGATTTAATATATGAAATCAGCCTCAGCTTTGTATGTCATTAACAATTTAACTCTCTGATCAAGGGTGCCCACCGGTGCACTTAAAATACAAGTGGATGTAGTAATAAAAATAAAAATTAATAAATAAAACACCAGCGGCATGGGCATGGCACAGGTAGAATTCTAGATGACCTGATCTGATCAAAGCCAGATCTCATTATTGCTTTGGAAAGGACTGGATAGAAGAGGCCAACTGGAAAGCAGAACTTTCAATGTGTACTTTCACAGTACCTCCTAAATTGGCACCACAGGCCATGAGTACTCACTCAAAGTACATAATTAAAACCTTTGAACTTAAGAAGTTAACACAACCGCTCAGAGTCTCCAACCACAAAATGCGTAAGAGAAGGGAGTCACAAGGTGAGCTGGGAGAGTGAGGGGAGAGGGGAATGGGGAGAAGGGAAGGAGACAGGAAGAGAACAGAGGTCTTGGCATGGGGCAGCGAGACACTGGGCGGTCTGGCTTCACTAAATTCCCTGTGTCCTTCCCCTCCTGCTGCCCACAAGGTATCCCACAACGTGCTGACTTCTAAACTGCAGAAAGAATAGTAACAAGTAGGTGGGTTTGGGGAACCCATCTCCAGTTCTGAAGCAGGTTGCCACAAAAGACCTGGGTGCCTGACAGCAGGTCTATGCCCAGCCAAACCTCACCTTCTCCTGGAGGGCTTCACGCATCTCCTGGATGCCTGTGCGTTTGATGAAATCTGGCAGCTCAAAGGGGGGCTTTTCAATGCCTCGTTTGCCTTGCAGGTACTTGCGCTTAAAACACCAGTGGCGTGGCACAGGCACAGAGTTCCGGGTGGCCTTGAGGTGAACCAAGAGCTTAGGGTCCTGTGCTGTCACATCATGCATCTCTACAACATCAGGCCGAGCCACCAGCTAGAAAACACATAGCAACAGGTCTCTAAGGAAGCCCCACCTCCTAGGTCTGAAGTCTTCTTTCTTCTTCCTCAAAGGACCTCTCTCCAAGTCACCCACACCTCCTTCAAAGTGCTCCTTGCAAAACCTCCAGAAAATTCCATCTGGGAGCTAGACTCTTCTGGTAGTCTCTAGCTAGGATCTAAGGCCTGCTGGATCATCTTGGGTCTCACCTGCTTGAGTTCAGCCACAGTGAAGCGGTTCATTCGGCGTAACTTCTTCTTGGACAGCTTGGGAGCTTCTGGCTTTTTTTCCTGTGACAGAATGGTCACCTCTTTTGAGCATCTGAGATGGTCATCAAACTGCCCAGCCACCCCAAAACTTAAACCATGAGACCTCTGCAAGAAGTCACTGTGGTCCCTCAAGGAAGCCAACTCAGTCACCTGTACCCAACACCCCTGTTTCCTGCCAGAAAGAGATGGCCCCGACCTGCTCATCATCACTGCTGTCATCATCACTGTCCTTGTGTTCTTCTTCAAAGCCCTTCTTCTTGGGGGCTGCGGAGTTCTCCGTTTTGTCAAGTTTCTCTGGCTCCTTCTCCTTCTCCTTCTTCACGTCATCTGTGAGCTGAGGAAGTAGACCACATGGCAACCCCAGCCCTCTAAATCCCTCAGTTCCTGAACCACACCCTGACAAAACCTCCTAGTCCCTCAGCCTGGCCTGCCACTCCCCTGTTGAGCCTGCACCCCTCAGAGTGTGCTGCGCCTTCTACCTTGAAAGCCTCAAAAATCCTCTTGAAGAATATGAAGTTGGGCTCATAGATTTCAGGTTCTTCAGTCACATATTCGATCTCAACATCAGCAGCAGGGGACTCGGAGCCTCGGGACCGGGCTGAGTCTTTCTCTCGGTCTCCAGAGCTCTCCAAGGAAGTCACCCGAATTCGCTGGGTCTTTTTCTTCTTCTTTCGGTTACGACGCTTCCGGTTTTTCTGTCAAGACAAGGAAAACCAACTGAATCAGAGAATATAAGCACCATCCCTGCCCCTACCTCCTAACAATAGTTCAAGGCTCAGTCCTTTCCAAAGGAAACAAATGCATGAATAAACCTTGGAGAAAGACTCCATAGTTTTGCCTCTCTCAAGCTATGTACCTTTGACTAAGTTACTGTACCTCTCAGAACCTCAGTTTTTCTAGCTGTAAAACACAGGCATGAACAGTATTCAGAACTTCAAGGGATTTCTGGCAATTAAATAAAAAGTATGTGCAAGGTACTTAGCACATAAGTTGAGTTGCCACAAGAGCAGCTACTGTCTACTGAACACTTCAAATTAAGAGTCACTTTAGTACCCAGGCCAACAAGCCTTCCAGACTGGCTCCATCACATACCTCCTTTTTGGATATGGACACTGTGTCCTCTTCAGTCTCTGATGCTGACTGGCCCAGGGAGGAGCGAGTATCTGTTTCCATTTCCTCCTCCTCTGTCAGGGAAGAAAGTAGCAGTCAAGTCTCCTCACAGTACTTCACAATAACTTCTCTTTGCCAAGAGCCAGCTACTCTCTAGATCCTCCTCAGGGAAAGGATGCAGAAGAGCAGAAGGAGGGATAGGAGGAGGGGGGACAGGGGAGGAAGAAGAGGAGGAGGAGGCAGGCTCGCCTCTTTAGCTTCTGGGGCTGCAGCATCAGGGGATGCCAACACTCACCCTGCTGTGAGTTCATCTCTTCCTGGCGGCTCTCCTTCAGCTGCAGGATCTTCTCTAAAGCCTGGGGAATCTTGGGGCCCACAGAGGGATCATCCATCTGCCAGAGACAATCCAGTCAGAGGGGCTGACACAATGTACCTTCTCCTCTGACTTCCTCCCTCCTCTCCTAGAAAGGCTGTCAAGCAGCAGACAGCAAGCAGCACCAATTTGACTCAATAAGGTGCGGCATCCCTCAGAGGGAACCCCAGAACTCTCCCCGAGAAATGTCTCCCAAATCTGCCAAACCTAAGCATTTTAACACTGTGCCACCCTCATGCACAAAAGAATCTAAATCCTCCCAATACTGTCACAGACTTTTTCTCTAAAATTCTGAAAGAGTCCCCTTCCAAACCACCACTCTTCTGTCCCTAGGAAGAAATCATCAGTCTCACCTCTCTGTTCTCATCTCCAGGGGGTGGTGGGGGACCACGAGGCCGGGGAACAGGGGCCCCCATGGGTAAAACAGTGGGAGTGGGACCCACTGGACCTACTGGAGCTGCTACTGCAAAAGGGGGAAAAAAGGAAATCCAGTGTCAGGATAGACAAAACACTCCTTTAAAAATATCATACTCCCTTTGCTAAAAATCAGAGTAGTGGTTATGTTTACCCCTAGGGCAGGGGTGCTTCTGGGGTGGTGAGAATCTCTTAGTTTTTGGTCTAGGTGCTGGTGGCTGTATGAGTATATCCACTTTGAGAAAATTCACTGTATATTTCCTATATGTGCACTTTTAAAATGTGATATATTCAGTTGCCCCTTGTATCCATAGGGAATCTGTCTCAGGACCCCCACACGAATACCAAAATCTGAGAATTTTCACATTTCTTGTATCTAATAGTACAGTATTTGCATAAAAACTACCCATCTCCCCCTACACACCTTACATTATTTCTAGGTTACTTACTACACCTAACATAATGTAAATGCTATGTAAACAGTCACTTTTATTGTTGAGGGACAAATTAAATAAAAAATTTTACTTATGAGATCATGAGACGAAATAAAGCCTGTACAAGTTTAGTACAGATGCAATTTTTGTTTGTTTTTTGAGATAGGGTCTCATTATGTAGGTCAGGCTGGCCTTGAACTCACTGTATAGCCCAGACTGGCCTCGAACTCATGGTAACCCTCCTGCCTCAGCTTCCCAAGTGCTGGGATTACGGGCACACGCCACCACACCAGCTAGATGTAAAATTTTTCATATTTTCAATCCATAATTAGTTGAATGCTTGGATAAAGAACCAGCAGATAGAGAGAGCCTACTGCACCTAAAAGGTCATTCAGAGACTTAAGAGTAAAGCTTACTGGTAGAGCACATACTTAGCCTGCACAAGGTCCTGGGTGTCCCAGCACCAGGAGGAAAAAAAATTTTTAAAACATTTAAACTGCCTTCCTTGTTCTCCCCTTCCATTCCGTGATCTTACCTCGAGGGCCCAGAGGGGTGCGAACACCAATCTGACCCATGTCTTGTGGAGGCCGAGGGACTGGGGTGCCCATCTTAGCAATCTCCTGCTGCCGTTCCTGCTCCAGTAACACAGCGGCCTACAGGAGGGAAGTAGGAGTGGAGACACAGCTTGAAAATGTGTTTGGCAGGCAGCCCCTGGCCAATCCGTTCTTTCAGTCAGGTAACAGACCCAAGAAGAACAATCAGGAACCACCCAGGTTCCGACATCCCTCCTACCCCCACACTTCCAGGCTACTGATCAAAATTAGAGAAGCCCTGTCACCACAACAGAAAAATCCCTGGAAATAATACCAAGGAAAACCCCAGCAAATTTCTGGATTTTAGAAGAAGACTTACTATTTAGCTGAACACTGTCTTCTGGTTTTTCAGAAAAGTTTTCTTCCCCAAAACATTAAGTAATTTAAACTATGAATTCTTTTCTTATAGTTATGCCTTAGGATTTGCCAAAATCTGGGTAAAGTCAGTACTTCATATACATATCCAACCCTGATACTTTTAATCCTTATTTTCTAACACTTCGGGGTAACCCACTGGGTAACAACTGACACTAAGCATTCTGGGGCAGAATTATCTTTAATTGACTGAATTAGTGCAGCATTCTCTCCGAGGTACTTTTCTGGTA
>PVJO010031908.1:0-13798 GCA_004026905.1 Hystrix cristata
TTTTCTCCTAATTTCTCACTGGCTAAAAGTGAGATCTGGCTAAAAGCAGGCAGCAGTACTCATGCCACAACCTGAATGTTGGGCTGCTTTCCACTGCCAGGATCAATTCGTCCACCACCTTTAACATGTTCACAATGGAGGCTGTAATTTATGTCTCACTGCCAGGTGGCTCTGAGTTGAATGTATTACATTCCTGCTGGTTTGAACCACAGTGGTACATGCATGACTGTCCCATTGGGTGGCATGGGACAGTCTCATTGGGTAGTACAAGTTGCCTGGTGGGACAGTCATGCATGTACCACTGGTGGATCAAGCTGGTAGTAATGTGTTACATTCAGTCTTGTACACATTCTTAGGACATGGACTAAAGGTAGACAGATTCCGTCCCAGAGTGAAACACACATAGCCCCTACCCCAGTTTCCTACAGAGTCCTCATTCCATACTGAAACCTCATGAGCCTGGCCTTTAAGTGTCCACATTTCTATCAGGATTCTAAGCTTCTGAGCTCTGATCAGTATTGCACATCAAGCACCTCTCACAGCATTCCAGGTCTTCTCTATCCTGCACCTCCAAGCTTTTCTAAACTCCTCCTGTAAACCAGTTGCAAAGTTTTCTAAACCACATCATCAGGTACGGTTCCAGCATGGCCCCAATTCTGCTACCAATTTTCTGTCTTAGTTTTCCCCATCACTGGGGACAAAATACCCAACATCCAAATTTAAAGGAAGAGAGGTTTTTTGGCTCACAGTTTCAGAACATTCAGTCCATGCTTGACTGATTATAAGGCAGAGATGGCATGGCAGATAGGCGTGGCAGAGGAAGGCTGCTCATACTGTGGTTATAAGGAAGCAGACACAGGAGAGGAGCCAGGGACAAGAATATACCCTTCAACGTCATGCCTTTAGTGACCTGTCTTCTCTGACCAGGCCCCACCTCCTAACAGCACATCAGTGTATTAATACCATGTCACCTTCCAAACACATTAGACTTTGGGGGGGCAGTTTAGTTGTAAACCATAGCACATACACATATCTCTCACTAAACATTAGGAAAAAATGTATTTTTAAAACATCATTTTCCATAGGTTTAATTTTTTATGTATTGTGTAAATTTATTAGCTGCATTGTGAAAAATGTCAGTAGTGACATATGAAAGGGAAGATTTACAGTTTCTGCAAGTGAGGATTATTATAGTTTTCTTCCTCAGAATCACATTGTATGTTAAATAGAATCTGTCAACACGTTGTGTGTTAAATAGAACATGACAGAGGACTAACTGCAACCTATCAGAATTTGGCATTTTGTTGTGAACCTTGTTATTTGGCATTTAGTGTATTTATAGACACTCTTCTGATCAGCAGATGTATTAGAGAATTGGACCATCTTTTTCAGATTCTTAGTCATTAGAAAATTATTCTATTAAGTTATTTTTATTGTTTGAGAATAGAAATTTTCTCCTGTATACAAGAAGCATTGTTAAGTGTTATGGCAGATACCATGGTCATCCCCAGTTTAAAATAATACATGCTTCCTATTTGTACTTCAGATTCAACCCTGCATCTGTGTGGACTCTTCTATGTCTTCCTTTCTTTGTTCTGTTGTAATTATTTTCTAGAAATGCTGTGCTGTTGCTAAGTCAGTGCTTTATTTAATGTAATTATATTTATTTACGGGTTCATTTTTGTGTTCAATAAATATACATCAATTTTTAGGATTGTTTTCCTAGTACTATCAAGTCATTATGTGTTTTTAAAATAGCTGATAGTTTTAAAGGCTGTAAATTAGCTATACTTTTTATTTCATTCAACAATGGCTGTAATCTGAAGTTTTTGCAGTTAGAGTACTCTGATTTCATTTTGCACATGTTTGTGTTCCTCATTTGTTTCCCCTAACCCAAACTGTGAAACCACATAACTCTATTATGTGGAACCTGTGTGCTCAAACTGAATAGCACCCATCAACACGTGTCATTGCTGGGAAGTGTAGGGACACTCACTCACTGGTCCCTAAGCTGAGCAAGTTGGTAATAACATACTGAATTTTAATATCTTAAACCTAGACACGTGAATCACATGTAAGTCCTAGGAAATCTTTAAAGACTTCTTTAAGTCATACTATAATTTTAAAATAGTTTGGTATTTTTACATGCTAAATCATTTTTGTATGTAATTCCCTTCGATGAAGTCTCACTTTTTTTTTCATTTACAGATCACGTTAATAAAAAGACTGAGGTAAGTTTCATTTTAACCATCTTGTGTTCTAGAAAAAGCTTATGATTTTCTTTTTTGGAGAGGGTGCTGGCAGTTGAACTCAGGGCCTTGCACTTGCTAGGCAAGCACTCCACCACTTGAGCTAATTCCCAACCCCGAAAATTGATGATTTTAAGATGATTTTTTTTTTTTTTTTTTTTGTGGTGCCGGGGATCGAACTCAGGCCCTTGTGCTTGCAAGGCAAGCACTCTAATCATTGAGCTAAATCCCCAGCCCCGATTTTAAGAATAATATTTTACTGTTTAACATGTCTTTTTTTGACACATAGCCATTAAACCTGTGTGCTTGTCTTAATTGAACCCATACATTCTGGCATTATAAAGATATATAGTATAATAAAAATATAGTTATTTGCATGCAATATCATATGATTTAGCTTTTTAATTCTGTTCGTGTGTGAGCCAAAGTTTGTGTGTGCCAAATTTAAGATTTAAGGGGAAAATGATTTAATCTCCAAGTCTGTATTTTAATTCTTATTAAAAACACCTTGAGGGGTTGGGGGTTTAGCTCAGTGGTTAGAGTGCTTGCCTAGCAAACACAGGGCCCTGAGTTCGATCCCCAGCACCAAAAAAAAAAAAAAAAAAAAAAAAACACCTTGAGAAGCATGTCTCAGGTAATTTCAGAGTCATAAAAATTGTGAGGTGAGCTGGTATTCTATAAATATACCTGTGGGTAAGAATGACTTACCTATTTCTCTTACCTTTCATCATTAGAGGATAGTACAACCTATACACCTCCCTGATATTAGGGGTCTCTGTTTTTTTTTGAGGTTCTACTGCTGCCTTC
The DNA here is from genome assembly GCA_004026905.1 of Hystrix cristata. Classification (NCBI taxonomy): domain Eukaryota; kingdom Metazoa; phylum Chordata; class Mammalia; order Rodentia; family Hystricidae; genus Hystrix; species Hystrix cristata. The sequence continues at coordinate 3,057 of PVJO010031908.1, forward strand.
GTAAACCTTTTAAAATTGAGAAATGATACTACTTTAAAATATCCAGTAACTCTGAAGAAGATTCTAATATGTTACAGATTCTTTAAGACATTACTTCAAGGGGCTAGGGATTTAGCTCAGTGGTTAAAGTGCTTACCTTGCAAGCACAAGGACCCGAGTTCAATCCCCAGCACCAAAAACAAACAAACAAACAAAAAACAAACAAACAAACAAAAAAAGAAATGACTTCAAGGCCCTGAGTTTGATCCCCAGCACCCCCCCCAAAAAAAAAGACTTTGAAGTTTCACTATTTTAATTATATATATTTTCTTGTCAGTAATTGTGTTGATTAATTTTTTTCATAAATGTTCTTGAATTTGCTTGAGAATATTCTGAATATGGTTTCTAACCATATTTTAGTTTCGGATATTTGTTTGCCAAGTTGGGAAATGAAATCCATGTTTTAAGAAAACTATACCTACAGAATTCTCAGACTATTGATACATTTAGTCTTTAATTATGCATATAAACACAAAACTATTGTTAAAACTGATTCTTGAAATTCTTCTGAAGGTATTACAAACTACTGTAATTTTCAAACTAAAAATTTTTTATTTTTACTTTCTTACTGTTTTTTTTATTAGTACATGTTTACAATACATAATGATTACATTCATCATGAAGAGTTGGTACCTGTATGTAAGACATCCTAATTCTTTTTTACATCCCTTTCCCCTCCCTTCTCTCTCAGCTGCATTTCCCTCCCCCCCAGGCCCCTCCCTCCACCTTTTTTCTCCTATTATCTATCTTTTATTTTGCTCTTTATTTGTATTTTGAGTTTCTTGTAAAAGAGAAACCATATGATATGTAAGCTCATGTGTCTGATTTATTTCACTTAACATTATGCTCCCAAGGTAAATCCATTTTCCTACAAATGACTAAAGTTTATCCTTTTTTATGCAGAGTACTACTCCATCTTGTATGAATACCACATTTTCTTCATCCATTCATCTGTTGATGGACATATAGGCCATTTCCAAGATTTAGCTATTATGTGTTGTGCTTCTTATAAACATGAGTACGCATGTATCACTACAATATGCTGTCTTTAATTCTTTTGGGAAGATACCTAGGAGGAGGAATAGCTGGGGTGAATGGAATTTCTTGTTTTAGTTTTTTGAGGAATCTTCATACTGATTTCCGTAGTTGTACATGCCCACTAACTATGAAGGATTCTTTCCCCAAGCCCTGCCTTGCAGCCTTGCTGCCTTGGCGGCATTGGTTGTTATCTGATTCTTAATGATAGCCATTTTTTTCTGAAGTGTCTTAATTACTTTCTTGTTGCTGAGACACAGTACCCGATACCCACAAGTTAAAGGAAGAGATGTGTTTTTTTTGTTGTTTTTGTTTTGTTTTGGTGCTGGGGATCGAACTCAGGGCCTTGTGCTTGTGAGGCAAGCACTGTAACCACTGAGCTAAATCCCCAGCCCCAAGAAATGTTTATTTTAGCTCACGGTTTGTAGAGGTTTCAGTTTGTAGTTGCCTGGCTCCAAGACAGGGTGGCAGGACAGAGCAGTCAGGAGATAGGAAGCAGCAGTGAGCCTGTCTTTTTTTCTGTTTCTTTATATTCCATTCGGGCTATAAGCTTATTGGTTGGTGCCACACACCCCCTGAGTAGTCTTTCCCATTATCCATACCCAGAAATATGCTAAACCAATCAGTGGACTGATTCTATTCTAAATCAGTGGACTGATTTAGTTATCACACACCCTAGATCCAGCCACCTTCAAATAAGCCCCACCTCTGAGGACACAAGGCTTTGGAGGGGAGTTATCTAGATACAAACCATAACATGGAATAAGATGGAATCTCAGTATTGTTTTAATTTGCATTTCTCTAATGGCCAGAGGTGTTGAACATGTTTTCATGTTTTTAGTGGCCATTTGTATTTCTTTTTCTGAGAAGTATCCATTCATTTAAGTTGCCCATTTTTTGATTGGGTCTTTTATTGGGTGTCTAATTTTTTTGCGTTCTTTATATATTCTAGGTACTACTCATCTGAGGAATAGCCAGCAAAATTTTTTTACTCATTCTATAGGTTGTCTCTTCATTCTTTTGATTGTTTCCTTTGCTCTGCAGAAGCCTTTTAATTATGATCCCATTTGTCGATTCTTGGTATTCTCTCTTGTGGAATGGGGTTCTGTTCTCATGTCTTCAAGAGTTTTACCTATTTTATCTTCCAGCATATTGTGTTTCTGTTTTAAGATTTAGATCTTTGATCCGTTTTGATTTTAGTTTAGTACATGATGAGAGACATGAGTCTAGATTCAATCTTCCACATGTAGATAGCAAGTTTTCCCAGCACCGTTTATTAAAAAGGCTAGCTTTCCACTGGTAGAAGTTTTTGGCCTTTTGTCAAAGATCAGGTAGCTGAATGTGTTTGGAGTTGTTTTTACATCTTCTGTTCTGTTCTATTCATCCATTGTTTTTTGTTTTGTTTTGGCCAATACCATGTCGTTTTATTACTGTAGTTTTGTAGTATAATTTGAAGTCCAGAATTGTGATTCTTCTTGCCTTGGTCTTGTTGCCCAAAAGTGCTTTTGCTATTCTAGGTCTCTTTGGGGTCTATATACATTTTAGGATTATTTTCTCTAATTCTGTGAGGAATGCTATTGATATTTCAATTGGGATTGCATTAAATCTGTAACAGATTTAGAACTGTGGCTATTTTGACTATACTGGGTCTATCTATCCAGGAACAATGCATATCTTTCCATTTTCTGATTTCCTCTTTGATCTCCTTTTTCAGAGTACTGTAGTTTTCTTTGTAGAGATCTTTCATTTCCTTAGGTTAATTTCTACTAGCTATGTAAATTTTCTTGGTGCTATTATGAAAGGTATTGTTTTCCTAATTTCTCAGTGAGTTCATTATTGGAGTAGAGGAACACTATTGATTACTGTGTATTCACGCACTAAATTTGGCTATTAATCTAGGAGTCTTTTGGTGGAATTTTTGGGGTCTTCAATGTAGGGGATTAGGTCAAATCCAAATAATGATAATTTTCTTTCTTTCTTTCCTGTCCTGGTATGGCTTACATCTAGTTCTCTTCTCAAAGCCTCATGTACTCATAGGTGGGGCATTTCAGAGCAGGCTAGATCTAGGGTGTGTGATACTGAGATTAAGGGTAGTACTAAATTAGTCCACTGATTGGTTTAGCATAGTTCTGGGTATGGATATGGAAAGGCCCACCCTGGATATGGGTGGCACCACCCAAAAGGCTTGTAGCCTGGATGAGATAAAAGGGAACGGGAGACTTGCTTCACTGCTGCTGCCTTCTGCAGAGGACAGTTTCTCCTCTGCCATGCCCCTTGCCCTTTGCCCTACCCCTTTGCCATCCTGCTGTCTTGCCATCCTGCCTTGGAGCCAGCTGACTATGGATTGAAACATCTACAAACTGTGAGCTGAAATAAAGCTTTACTCCTTTAACTTGATGTTGGGTATTTTGTCTCAGCAATGAAAAGTAACTAAAACAGATTTTGGTACCAGAGAAGAGGGATCATTGCTGTGATGCTACCTGGCCATGTGGTTCATAAGCCTTTGGAACTGGCTTGTGGGAGGAGTTTGGAAAGGTTTGGAGATGCTGGCCTAGAATGCTGTGAGCTGAGCTTAATGGGAGATTCTGGTGAGAGCTCAGAAGACCAAGATGTTGACAGCAGTGCAGCTGGAAAAGATGAGGCTTAAATTTTAACTGAGAAGAAGGACTCTATTAGCAGTTAGACTCCAGATCATGTGTTATGCTTGCTGAAAATTTGTCAATATTTTGCTCCTGTCTGGAGACTTTGCTTGAGACTGAGATTAAGGGCAGCAGACTAATTTATCTGGTAGAAGAAATTTCAAGGCAGTCTAATGTTGAGGCTATGGCATGACTACTGTTGGGGGCTTTTAGCCAGATCTGTGTTGAGAATCAAGAGCGTACAGCCCAGCAGAATGATTTAAAAGTCTTGAGTTTGTCCAGAAAAGGAACTCCAGAAAAGTTGCATACTGCAAAGCAAAGGAAAATTTAGTTGCTGAAGTGATTGGCATTAAAAAACCAAGTAGTGTGGAACTGAACAGTGGAAAAGATGGCCTGAGGGCATCACAAAAACCAGCAGGACTGTACTCTTTGCAGCTTCAAAACTGCAAAGGTGAAAGACTTGCTTTGAGAAGAAAGCCCCAGAGCACCATGTTCCAGGATGGCAGTGGCCTAGAGGATTTGTTCCTCTGGATTTGGTTCCTAGTGCTCAGCAATCCAGGCACTTACTTGACCCGTATAGGCAGGAGAGAAGGAAGCCTGGCTACTGTTCGAGCTGGCATCAGACTTTGGCATAATCCATGACGTGCTGGTTTTAGGTGTATGCAGAATACAATTGTGGGGTCAGGAAGGTTTCCACCAAGATTTCAGAAGAAAGCATTGGAGTCCAGATAGTGTACTCCTGAGAAGGCAGTGTGTGAAGCTGAAGGTGCAGTGAAGACCCCAGAAGGTGGTAGAAGCCATGAGTGTGGATTGTCTGAGGAAAGCTACAAGGAGTGAGCAGAGCCACCCCAAGGGAGGAGCTATGGAGCTACACCTACAGCACTTCTGTAGGGTGGGAGCCAACCAAGCCCATTGGAGTTCACATCTTGCCATAGATTGCACTGGGTGCTGGTCATGAAACTATGGGATTTAATGTTTGCCCTGCTTGATTTTGAACTTGCTTTGGTCCCATTCCTTTCTACCCTGTATTTGAAAGGGGAATGTTTATCTTGTGCTGTTGTATGTTGGAAGTCTTCAACTTTCTTTTCATTTGTACAGGGGTTCACAGCTAAGAATCTGCCTTAAATTTCAGAGGAGACTTTGGAGTTGGACTTTTCAGCAATGCTGAAACTGTTAGGATTTTGGCAACTCTTAGAGATGGGCTAAATGCCTTTGCATAAAGGGATGTGCATGAATTTAGATATATGGTTCATACGTAGTTATACCCCCAGAGCCTCATTCACCCATAGGTGGCGGGGCTTTTCGGAGCTGGCTGGATCTAGGGTGTGTGTTACTGGGATTAAGAGTGTGTGGTACTGGATTAGTCTTGTGATTGGTTTAGCATAGTTCTGGGTGTGGATAATGGACAGGCCCATCCCGGGTGTGGGTGGCACCACCCAAAAGGCTTGTAGACTGGATGGGATAAAGAGAAAGGAGGTTTGCTTCACTGCTGCTGCCCCATACCTGCTCTGCCATGCACCATTTCTCCTCCACCAAGCCCCTCTACTCTGCCGCCTTGCCTTGAAGCCAGCAAACTATGGACTAAAACCTCTACAAACTGTGAGCTGAAATAAAGCTTTCTTGTTTTAACCTGTGGGTGTTGGATATTTTGTCCTAGCACTGACAAGTAACTAAGACTTGTACGTATCCTTTTCATATCATTCTTTTGCTTAATTATTCTGGCTAATGTTTTGAGAACTATATTGAATAGTAGCGATAGTGATGAGAGTGTTACATCTTTGTCTTGTTCCTTTTTTTGAGACAGTTTCTCCCTATGTAGTCCTGGCTGGCCTTGACCTCACCATTATCCGCCTGTCTCAGCTTCCCGAGTGCTGGGAGTATAGGCGTGCGCCAGCCACCTTGTTCCTTGTTTTAGAAGGAACGCTTTCAGTGTCTCCCCATTTGATATGATATTGGCTGTTAGTTTGCCATAAATGGCTTCAGGTTTTTTGTTTTTTATCATGAATGGACGTTGGATTTTGTCAATTAAGATAATCATGTGATTTTTGTCCTTGCTGTGTTTATGTGATCTGTTTCATTTGTTGATTTGCATGTGTTGAATAGTCCCTGCATCTTTGAGATGAGGCCTACTTGGTCATGTGTGGTCTTTTTGGTGATTTGTTATATTCTGTTTGCCAGTATCTTGCTGAGGATTTTTACATCTGTGTTCGTTAAAGAGATTGTAGAGTCCTGTAGATTTCTGTTTTGGTTGAGTCCTTTTCTGGTTTGGGAATCAGGAAAATGTTTGATTCCTAGAGTGACTTTGGAAGTACTCCTTTCTTTTTTATTTCATTTAAGAGTTTTTGAGGAATATTGGCATTAAATCTTGCCTAAAGTTCTTGTAGAATTGGGCAGGGCATCTGTGGGGACCTGGCTTTCCTTAGTTGGTAGTTTTTAAATTATTTCTTCAATCTCACTGCCTGATACTGGATTATTCAGGGTTCTTATGTCTTCATGGATCAACTTTGGTAGTTCATATGTATGGAAGAATCTATCCATTTTTTTCTGAATTTTCTATTAGTATACAGATTCTTAAAGTAGTTACTAACAGTTTGGTTTTCAGCAGAGTCCATTGTAGTTTCACTTTTTAATTTCTAATTGCACTGACTTGGATCTTTTCATTCATTATTTTGGTAATATTGGCTAGTTGTTGATCTATTTGTGATAATGGGGTATTGAGGTTCCTCATTGTAATTGTGTTGGTGTTTATCTGTTTTTTTGTGTTCATTAATGTTTGTTTTATGAGGTTGGGTGTGCCGGTATCTGGAGCATGTGTATTTATAATTGCTATCTATTCCTGTTGAATTGTTTTCTTAACCAAAAGTCATGATCTTCTTTGCTGCTTCTGATCAGTTTGGGCTTGAAATCCACTTTGTCTAAAATTAGGATAACCACTCCTGTTTGTTTTTGGTTCCCATTACATGGAATATTGTTTTCCATTCTTTGATTTTTAATCTATGTATTTCTTTTGGGATTAAATTTTTTTTTGTATACTGCATATTGTTGGGTTTTGTTTCCTTTTATACCTTTTTTAGTATTTTGTGGAAAATAAATTTTATTTTGAGTGACATGCAACTTATCAACCTTTGTCATATAGTCATTATCGTATGGTTAGTATTTCTGTTATGTTTACCCCTATGTTTTACCTGTATTTCCAGTTCTAAAATTATAAAGCTTTTTGTTTTTCGGAGTTTTTTTGTTTGTTTGTTTGTTTGTTTTTTTGAGACAGGGTCTTGCTGTGTAGTTCAGGCTGACCTTGAACTCATGGCCATCCTCCTGCTTTAGCCTCCTGAGTGCTAGGATTACAGGTGTGTGCCACCACACCCAGCGTAAAATTTGTCTTCTAAGTGGCTAACACATGTAGAATTGATTTTATTGTGTAATAAAGGATAGAAATACAATTTTATTTTTTTCTAATACAGCTAACAAGACAGTTGTCCCTTGTTTTTTCACATGTAAAATATTACGAAGTTAAAATAATTAACACTGCATAGTGTTGACACAGGAATAAACTGACCAGTGGGGGAAAAATAGCTCGGAATAGTCCATATATACATGGACTTTTGGTAAATGATGCTATATTATTTATGCAGCTTCTTTAGAAGTTCATAGCTCTTTTTTGGCCTTTGCTGTTCCATATTAGTGACTTGTGGAATTCTGAACAAAACCATTTAGCATTTTCACTGGAATTACTGAGCATTACAGATTAACTTGGTAAAAACTATTTCTTTCATTATAATATCTTCATTTTTCCAAGGGCTTCACGTTACCTCTTATAGGATCGTTTTCCAGTTACAAAATTATAACATCCCTTAATATATTGTAATACATGATCCTAAAATGGTCCATCTGTGTTTTTTAACCACTCAAATGCTTTTAAGTAATTTCAAGAGGAAATCTAAGTAATGATATTCTTCAAATCAGAAATAAAGATGACATTAAATATGGGGTAAGTCTACTTTCTTCTGTCTCCTAGAGTAGGCCCTGATAGACTTCTATTAAACCTGACTTGAAATAATTATTTATGAACTCTTACTATATAATTAGTACTGTGTTACACATGGACTACTATCATAGAACTCAGTTAATAAGAAAAACAAAAACTTTAATTTATGAAATAGAACCAACAAAATAATTACACATTCTTCTGAGCCTGGCTTCATGGCACACAGCTGTAATCCCAACTACTCAGGAAGCTGGGGCAGAAGGATTGCAAATTCAAGGCTAGCTGGCCAATTTATCAAGAATCCATCTCAAAGTAAAATTTTAGCAAGGCAAAGAGGGTGTGGTTCAGTGGCAGAGTGCTTGCCTAGCATGTGCAAAATCCTAGATTCAGTCCCCAGTACTGGCAAAACAAAACAAAACTCTTCTGCACATCAGCCACTTATTCTACCTTTACAAGTGGCATACATAATTGATAGTGACTTTTTTTTTCTTGCCAAGCAAGGATTTAGCCTCAGAATTCTCCTTAGTGTAGAGCCCCATAAAAGCACACTGTGTGCCTTTATTACACACATTATAGAAGTACACAGAAAGGGGGATTTGGTGGCACTCATCTGTAATCAGGCCTTAAGATCTAACTTCCATGTAACAGGAGATACAGAATTTACAATTACAAGTTCTTATAAAGGAAGCAATCAGGGTAATATAGAAGATGAGTACTTTGTAAAACAAAGTACCTGGTCTCTTCAAGAATAAAGTGTTACTGGGGTGGGGGATTTAGCTCAGGGGTAGAGGGCTACCCTAGCAAGCACAATTCCCTGAGTTCAATCCCCAGCACACAAAAAAACAAAAGAATAAAGCATTACTGAGAAGAAAAGATGGGGTGTGAGGAAGGGGGGTGATCTAGAATAAAGGAAATTTAAAAGATGACAAATACAATGTGCAAGTCCTAATTAAATTAGTAATAAAAGACATTTTGTTAACCATTGAAGTACTTTAAATATAAACTATGTATAGAATGCTATTAAGGAATATAATTTTGTTAAGTATGATAATATGGTTAAATTAGAAAATTTTTTTATTCACTTTTATTTACCAAGAGCATGTATTGATACATTGTACACATAGTGATCACATTCATAATACTGAATTTGTATCTGTACATGATATATCTTGGTTTCCCTCCTTCTTCCCCAGAAAATTATTTTTTCATGACTGTATATAAAAGAATTTAAAATGAAATGTCATGATGTCTATACTATAAAATATCTAAGTAAAAAAGGGGGTATGGATAAATATAGAAAAACTTTAACAGTAAGTCTACATATAGAGTAGGTAGATGCATAACTTTGTAATAAAAAGCCAAAAAAAAAAGAAAAATTAAGAAAAACAAGAGAAGTGATATTATTTAGTGATATATCTGTTTAAAAGGATGGAAGTGTTAAACACCAAATTTGGGGTATTGGTTCTTTGTTGCAGTTTTTAAGAAGATGGGTAGAATCATGTATTTTTTTTTAAAGCAGCTTTATTGAGTTATGTATCTTGCATTCCATAGAATTCACCATTGCATGTGTGTATAGTATGAGTCTGTATATTTATTCATTTTTTTTGTTTTTGTTTTTATACATATTACTGGGGATCTAACCCAGGTGTCACACACCCTGGGGAAGCACTCTAACCCTGAGCTACATCTCCAAGCCCCATTTATAGTACAAAAATTGTACAGCCATAACCACAGTCTCGTTCTAGAACATTTTCATAATCTCCAAAAGTTTCCTCATAGCTATTTGTTTAGAGTCCCTACTCCCACCTTCAACACCCGGGAACAACTGATCTGTTCTCTAATCTTTGCAGATTTGTCCTTTCTGGTAACCTGTTACAAATGGACTCATACAATGTATAGTTTCTTGTGTTTGACTTCTTTCATTTGTGATGTTTCTGAGGTTTATCCATGTTGTAGCATGTGTCAGTAGCTCATACAACTTTGTTACTCAATAGTGTTATATGAATAGTGTTATACTCAATTATACAAATGTTTATTCTCCAGTTTGTGGACTTGACTGTTAATGAGCATTTGATATATCTTCAAGTGGCTATGTTTTCATTTTGTTCAGGTGGGTACCTAGGAGTGAAGTTGCTGGCTTGTATGGTAAACTTACTTTGAACTTTTTAAGAGCCTTTAAAGTTGTTTTCAAGGTGGCTGTGCTGTTTATCATTCCTGTCAGTAACACCATTTATCTTTCCCACCAGTTTCTACATATCCTTGCCAACATTTGGTCCTGTCTTTTATTTTGATTGTAACCATTCTAGTGGGAGTATAGTATACGTCATTGTAATTTTAATTTGCATTGTCCTGATGAGCATCTTTTCATGTACTAATCAGACATTCTTACATCTTTGATGAATGTCTTTTTATATCTTTATCTTTTGCCCATTTTAATTCTGTTGTCTTCTTACTGGTTGTGAGATTTCTTCATATATTGGGATACAAGTCCTTTATCAGATGTGTGATTTTCGGTTATTTTCTTCCAGATTAGGCTTTGCCTTTGTATTTTCCTAATGCTTTTTTTTTTTCCTTAATGCCTTTTAAGGCATAAAAGTTTAAAATTTTGATTGTCTAGTTTGTCAATTTTTTAATTTTTCGTATTTTTCATATTCATTTAATAGGGGTTGGGGATTTAGCTCAAGTGGTAGAGTGCTTGCATAGCAAGCACAAGGCCCTGAGTTTGATCCCCAGCACCCCCCCAAGAAAAAAAAAACCAAACTGGAAACATATTCATTTAATAATTCCTTGCCTTACCCAAGGTCATGATTATTTATTCTAGAAGCATTATAGTTTTAGTTTATATATATATATATATATATATATTTTTTTTTTTTTTTTTTTTTTTTTTTTTTTTTTTTGGTGCTGGGGATTGAACTCGGGGCCTTGGGCTTACTAGCCAAGCACTCTAACTACTGAGCTAAATCCTCAGCCCTAGTTTATATTTTAATTTTGGGTTTTGTTTTGTTGTTGTCATTTTGTGTTTTCAGTACTAGAGGTTGGAC